>CM038669.1:113702686-113857896 GCA_021605145.1 Aegilops bicornis | reverse complement strand
TTTATTTATTTGTTTTTCTGTCTTTGTTCACTTTTAAAAATATTTTAGTTTTGTAAAACATATAGTTAGTACCTAAATTAGTAATAGCGATTATACCAATCGCCACAATTAACTTCTAGCTTTTCCCTAGAATATAATAGTTGTAATCGCTTATCATTTTGAAAGCATTTAATTAATTGTAACTCGCTTTTGCTCTTGTTTAAATCCATATATAGTCTATCATTTAAGCATTTTATAAAAGGTTGATTTTCTGTCCACCATATGTACTTAAGGTTTATTCCATTAATGACTGGCGAACATTTTAGTTTTTAATTTATGAAAACTTTGTTGTTTGTTTGCACATGATTTTAAATTGAATCTTGAATCGTTGGGCTGAACTAATGCGAGATTAGCCATAGTGTCGAGGTGGCGTGATGAGTATCATTAGCGGAGGGTTACCTGTAGCCCCTAATTATTCTAAGGCGTCACAATTCTCCTCCACTACAAAAGAAATCTGCGTCCTCGAGATTTAAGAGGTAGTGAAAGGGGAAAGGTGTTGGTAAAGAATCTAGCGGGTCTTCTCATTTTGGCGTTGCTCTGCTTCGAGGAGGCCGTGTCCAATACAATTGATGTCTTCATTTCGCTCGCACTTGGTCATCATGATGAAAGTCGGCAAGACCTTTCTTCGGGGAACTCCATCATATTTATGAAAGAATAAAGAGGGTGGAGCATTCGGAGAGAACAGATTCTGCAAGGTGCGACTATCCTGGTCAATAACATCAAGGAAGGTGGCGGAAGTAACTCTCGAATTGAAACGCTTAGAAAATATCGAGCAGCGAGTGAAGGAGGTATCATGGGAAGTTTTGATCGAGTGACGGGCATGGTTCGAGGCAATACGTTTACGATGCACGAAACACAGTGTTGAAGGGGTTTAGAGCAATGTGGAAATCAAAACTTGCATTGTATACTGATACTGAATAGATCAGCAGGCCCGAGCGGTGACCCGTGAATTACCCTAAAAAAGTCAAAAAGCGAGGAATAACTTTGACAACGGGAGGTGTATGCAGGGGAGGTCGAGTTTTGATGCATTGGGACCTGTGGGATATGGGCCCACCATGTGGGTTAAAAGTTGGAAGGGTGGTGTCATCTTGCGATCATGTAAGCAAGGCATGTCAGAGGATAGTTTGTCGGTTATGTCGGCAACAACATCGGTACCAATAGCGGGCGAGGATGAAGAGAATATTTTCTGCTTTCGTTGAGCAGGCGGACCAATAGGTAGAGTTCTCATCCATCGTTAATTCTCAAGAATACTATCAACAATAATAACAGGTCTTCTTGTGAGAGTTATACAATCGAGGTGTTTGCACAAGCAGGGAATTATTACTGCTTTTATCATATATATCACAGTAAGGGTTTAAACAAACCAATGGAAAGGGAAAAGTGTCTATCAGATTTAATCAGAACAAAGGAAAGAAAAATGTGTTTAAACACATATTTCGGGGCTATATCCTTCCCAAGGACAAGTAGAGCATGAAATCCATGACAGGATGTAACGTAGAAAACCATTTAGGTAAGGGGGGAAGGGCGTTCATGACATTACCCAAGCAACGTGTTTGGATAACTAGGCAAGAAACATTTAGCTTTGGGCTTCAAATGTTTTTTGTTCAAAATCAAAGTACCTACGTACATGCTTCAGAGAAAGCAATTTCGACATGGTCTTCAAGCAAAGTTCAGACCTTGGAAACACAAAGGATCCATCAGATAACTTATTAAATAAGGCATTCCAATTCTTCATGGAAAATGGTTCTCCTTGCTAAAAGGAAATTATAACAATAGGGTCCTCCGGTCGGTGTGCTAGGCATGACATCACCTTACCGAGTCATATAAAGACCCATGTTATAACTCTTGGAAGATATGTTCCCACCATCATATCCTCGTAGAGATTCAGATCTGATTGGTGTCAGATACCTCAAACTCGTGGATGCCCCGAGAAGAAAAGGTGCAAAACAATTTTGACGAGATGACATTGTAAGATTCTTGGGAAATGTACTATGGAAGGGAGTTCCAGAACAAGATCTCATCATTAAACCAATGAAGGGATAAGGAGGTAACTGATGAACTTAGTGACAATTCATCGAGATTTCGAAAGGATGAGTTTCCATAATTATGTGAACAAGGAGATAACATTTGTCAGATCAAATGAGATAATGATGTATGCTCAAGGAAAGCATACACAATTAAACATTGACCGGAAAGGTGCACCGAGATATGGGTTGGGTTGCATGACCAACGTCGGAATGGCGATTGAGCAACCAACACACTAAATTGGAATTACCATTCAATAACTCCGGAAACAATAGGGTTGCTAGAGATATTAAATTTGTGCAACAGAGTTCACTCAACACGGTGACCAAGAAAAGAATGGTGATGGCGAGAATCATCACTGTATCACAAATCCTAAAGAGGTGGTGAAATTCTCACAACATTGATGAAAGAAGAGATGGTAATGTTACAAGGTAAAGAAGAACAATTGCTGGATAGCAATGAACTCAAGGTATAACACCAAACACGAACAAGCTTGTGTTGGTGGGAAGGCAATAAAGTGGTCGATGATAATAAAATTCATCTAGGGCAAGGAAGCTATTTCTCATCATGAATTCAATTGATATCCTGGAAGAGCTCAAAATGTTGATGATGATCATGACACAATTGTCGAGAGATTTCACGAAGAAGCAATCGAACAGCGACGACATCAAGAAAAAGCAATGGTGAAGTGAAGGGTCATTGGGACCACTTGGATACGACACACAATCGAGTAATCAAGCTTGATGTTGAAGGCGAAATGATCGACGAGGAAGATTGGCGTAAGCTTGGCTCGTCGTTGAAAGTTGTGCTCCGGGAATAAGGACCAGGTAGCACAGTTAAAATTAAGCACGATAATGATATAGCCGAACAGGCTAGGAATGGCATGATCGGGTACAAACTCGTACGTAAAGAAGATTACTAAGAGTTGTTGAACCGTAGATGCGGACCCGGTTCAGTTATCGGTGTCTTTGAGTGTTTAATAACTCAAAGCCCGTGAAAAATTGGAATCAGTGAGAATGTAGCACTTGATGAAGAACTCATAAGACGTTATGCAGCTCCATGATAACCTCGAGATACCAGGGGGTAATACTCGAAGACGAATCAAAGTAGAGGTTGGACTGGGGGATTGCTCCGTAGAAGACAAGTGCTTAAACTTGCACAGGAAATGGTATTTAAAGGAGAACATGGTCGGAACCATGATTGAAAAAGGCCAGATCCCATTTATAAGGTGAACTTATACCAAGGGAATAATTAATTTTAAAAAGAAGCTTCGATGAGAAGATCTACATCGTGTCCATGGGCATGAACACAAAGTTCAAGGTCGACTCCCACTTCTCCAATGCATAACCTTTCATTTACTTCTCAAGGCTCGATGAAGTTGTAGTGTTGAAATTTTATCTGGAAAAAATACCAGCAGAGTATGACTCGTGAAACTTTCGAGTTTACACATATTAAGGAAGGCATAGGTTCAACCCATCGGGGCATCGTGGAAACATATACCACAAGCTTCCAGAATAAATATAACCAGCTCGAAAGCAGAGCAAGGTTGGCAAAAATCAACAAATAGGATTTACTAATGGCATTATGTATCAGGAAAGAATTCACAAGGCGATTAAACATGAAGGACATTGCCGAAAAATAATCCAACAAAGGATTTGACGGTCGATAGCGGAGCTGACGTGAGCATCGCACACAACCAGTTGAAGAAAGAATGCGAAGGCATTGGATTACTGCTAACAATCGCTAATTCAAAGCTCACATGTAAAAAGAATTATGATTTCCAAATAAAAGGATCATAAGCAAAGTGCTGATTAGGAATGGATAAGTTGAATAGCCTTAGGGGTACAACCGACGCAATTGATTGGTTAAGAACCAGCTCATGTTTAAAAATGACGTCTGAGCCGGAAAGATAATTTAAAAGGATCAATCGATGATTGCGTGCATTCGCATTACATATAGAATCAACGGACACAAAATGATAGTGACAAAGGATGCCAATAAGATTACTTAGACTTATGGGATTAACCATAATGAAAGCAAGCAAGAATTTCAAGAGCAAATGGCTGCAAGATTTTCGAAGATCGAATGGTATTTTCAAGACTATTGTGAAACACATGAACGACTAGGGATGAGGGGATACTGCAAGTGCGAGGAATTATCCGCTTGGGTATTCAGTGACAAAGAATGCCAAGGCAAGAAGTCTCAAAGGATTATCGAAACAACCACGAGTGTTTGAGGTATCTTGTAATAACAAGACCAATTGGGGATGAATGTAAGAATAACAACTTCAAGTAGTTATCCATAAGGGTTGACGGTGGGAGGAATTTCAAACAGCGATGAACACAGTTCTCGGGTTAATAGCGGAGAGTATCTTCGTGGTCTTCACGCAGCAGTATCGATCATTAGTAATAAGAGGCTCTCCGGTGAAAGAAGTGATAACGAGATCCTAATGTTAGATTTGGTAAAATTCATTTAACCTGAATAGAAGAGAGAGATCAGAGTCCCATAGTATAGACAAGGAGTAAAGATCCTAGTACCACCCAATGGCGGCGTGGGCCCGTAAGCCGCACAACCCATGTTAGTAAAACCTTTTCAATGACTAGACTAACTTCGCCAAGGAGTTGGAAAGGATTCCTACAGTAATGGGCTCGATACCAACTTGTGACGCCCCGATTCAATCGTACACTAATCATGCACGCAAATGTGTATGATCAAGATCGAGACCTCACAGAAGATATCACAACACAACTCTAAAAACATAAATAAGTCACACAAGCATCATAATGCAAACCCGGGGGCCTTGAGGGCTCGAATACAAGTGCTCGATCATAGACGAGTCAGTGAAGCAACAATATCTCGAGTCTGGACATAAGTTAAAACAAGTTTGCCTTAAGAAGGCTAGCACAAACTAGGATACATGATCGAAGAGGCGCATGCCTCCCCGCACAGGATCCTCCTAACTACTCTCGGGTCGCCGCCACGTGGACTGCACGTAGTAGTATGCACCTCCGGTGTAGTAGTAATTAGCTGCCGACGGTGGCGTACTGCCCTAGGTTTCGACATCTGCTTGGAACAACCGTAGAAAGTAAAGGAAAGGGAAAGAGGAGAAAGCAACCGTGAGTACTCATCCAAAGTACTCGCAAGAAAGGAGCTACACTACATATGCATGGGTATATGTGTAAAGGGCCATATCGGTGGGTGAACTGCGTAATGCCGTAATAAGAGGGGATAACCAATCCTGTCAAGACTACGCTTACGGGAGCCTCCGTCGGCTTGACATGTAGAAGAGAGTAGATCAAGTCCTCCAAGTAGCATCGCATAGCATAATCCTACCCGGCGATCCCTCCTCATCGCCTCTGTTAGAGAGCGATCACCGGGTTGTATCCGCACTTGGAAGGGTGTGTTTTTATTAAGTGTCCGGTTCTAGTTGTCATAAGGTCAAGGTACAACTCCAAGTCGTCCTCATCAAGATCACGGCTATTCAATAGATTAACTTCCCTGCAGGGTGCACCACATAGCCCAACACGCTTGATCCCATTTGGCCGACACACTTTCCGGTCATGCCCGCCGCGAAGATCAACATGTCGCAGCCCCACCTAGGCATAACAGAGAGGTCAAGACGGGTCTAAACCTAAGCACACAGGGTCCTAGGCCCATCGCCTTAGCATTCCGCATGTTATGCGTCATACCGGAAGCAGACCTAGCCTAAAGGTGCAGCGTTCCATTCAATCCGCGGCGCAGCTCGATTCGTGACATCACGAAATGCTTCGGCCGATACCCATCAAGCCGAGTGCCCATAATCGCTCCCAGCGTAGTTGGTTAGTGCATAGTAGGCCAAGAGCCTGACTCGAGATCAAATACCAAGATCTCGTTAAGCGTGTTAAGTATCCCTGAACGCCATCAGGCCGTGCCCACCTCTCTCCTAGGTGGTCTCAACCTGCCTCGCTGCCGCCCGCCCACAAAGTAACAATCTGGGTCGTCAGGAACCCAGGCCCACCTCTACCGGGATGGAGCCACTCCGTCCTTTCGGCCCCTCATCGTAATCACTTGCGGGTACTCAACAAGCTGACCCGACTTTAGCCACCTCATGTGTCATGTACAAAGTATATAGTATATACCCGTGATCACCTCCCTAGTGATCACAACCCGATAGTATAGCATGGCGCACGGACAAGAATGTAGGGCCACTGATGAATCACTAGCACCCTATACTAAGCATGTAGGATTGCAGGTAAAGGTAACAACAGTAGTAGCAAGGACATGCTATGCATCAGGATATGATTAACGAAAAGCAGTAACATGCTACACTACTCTAATGCAAGCAGTATAGAGAAGAATAGGCGATATCTGGTGATCAAGGGGGGGGGGCTTGCACAGTTGCTCGAGAAAAGAAGGAGGGTTCGCCGGTGACGAAGTCGACCACAGGGCATCAAGATCTTCACGCGGGGTCTACCGGAGAGAAGAGGGGGAAGAAACAGTAAATACATAGTAAGCAAGTGCATAACAGGACAACAAGCAGAGCTAGACGTGTTCTAACGCGGTATGAGGTGATACTGGTGAAGGGGGGAAACATCCGGGAAAGTATCCCCGGTGTTCCGCGTTTTTGGTCAGATGAACCGGAGGTGAAATGTTGCAGGTTCACTATGCTAGGGAAGCATGGCGGACGAACGGGCTGCGTATCCGGATTCGTCTCGTTGTTCTGAGCAACTTTCATGTAGAAAGTTTTTCCATCCGAAAGCACGGCTTATTTTATATTAATTTTTAAAGTTCTAAATCATTTTAAGGATTAATTTAAATATTTTAATTGACATTATCCAGAATAGTGTATGCTGACATCATCTTGACGTCAGCAGTCAACAAGACGTTGACTGGGTCAAACTGACGTGGGGGTCCCGCATGTCATTGACTGATTAATTAACTAACAGTTAATTAAGTTAAATAGTGATTAGATTAATCTAATTATGATTAATTAAGTTAATTAATTCTTTAATTAACTAATTAATTAATAATTTATTATTGTTATTCTTATATATATTTTTCAATTCCTTTTGTTAAAAAACGTTACAGGCGTGGGCCCCTGTCATTAACACGAAGGGGCCTAAACGGTGTGGGTTCATTCCGGGTAAGCGTCGGGCGCTGGCGGACGCACCGGCGCACTGCTCCGCAAGGCGGACGAGGTCAGCCGTAACACCGACGGTGGGGCACGCTGGGCGCTGCCGGCCGAGAACCACGGCGGGCGGAGGCGAGGGAGTGGCCGGTGTGCGACCATTGGCGCTGCTGGGCGATGGCAAGGCGCGACGGAGAGGAGGAGATGGCGAGGATTACAAGGCGCCACAGGCATCGGGGCAAAACCGCGCCACGGGCCGGCGAACGCTGGTGGGAGGCTGGAGTGGCGAGTGGCGCGGGCGGTAAGCCAAGGGGATGCGGCGAACGGCGCCAAGGGATACCGGAGCACACGCAATGGCGCAGCTGGGCCGGAGTAGCCACGACGCATCACAAGGCGGCGCAGAGGAGGCGTGGGCCGAGCGGGCGTGCACCCGAAGCGACGCACACCATGGACGGCAGGGGGGGGCGACCATGGAGAAAGCAGATGCGACGGACCTGGGGGGCTGGGGTCACATGGGCGGAAGTCGGCGTGGCGGACACGGGACAGCGGAGAGACGAGGCGAGGGCGAGGCCATGGCCGAGGTGGCCGGGAGGTTGTGGGAGACGTCAGAGCCGGAGGGCGGGCGGTGGTCGCGAAGCGGCCCAGACGCTGCTGTAGGAGGAAGAGGAGGTCGGGCGCGGTGAGCGCGATCGCTGGCGCGACCAGGATTTGCAGGCCCGAGGCCGGCGTGGCGAGGACCACGGTGAGCGTGGCGAGGAGAGGGTAGGGAGAGGGGGAGGCCTGGGGCCTCCATCGATTTGCGGGCAAGGCAAGTGGTGCTCGAGGTGGGGGGCGGGACGACGTGGCGAGGGAGGCAGGCAGTCAAGGGGGTGGAGGAAGCAGTCCAAGGGAGTTCCTGTGCGCCTGCGTCGGCGTCACGACATGGAAGGCGGATCGAGTCCTCCCGATCCAGATCCAAATCGAAGGGGAGTGGGGGAGGCGAGTGGGCGGGGGGTTCTGGCCTTGGCCGGTTATGGAGGAGTTGGCCTTGGCTAATGGCAAGCTGGGCGGAGCCCCGATGTGGTGGTGCTTTTCCTTTTGTTTTAATTTTCATTTTATCTTTATATTTATTTGCTTTTGTGTTTTATTTCACTTTAAAATATTTTAGTTTTGTAAAACATATAGTTAGTACCTAAATTAGTAATAGCGATTATACCACTGCCACAATTAACTTGGCACCTAGAATATAATAGTTGTAATTGTTTATCATTTTAAAATCATTTAATTAATTGTTTCATTTTGCTACTGTTTAAATCCATATAGTACATTTAAGCATTTTATAAAAGGTTGATTTCTCCACCATATGTACTTAAGGTTTATTTGACACAACCCGAACATTTTAGTTTTAATTTATGAAAAATTTTGTTGTTTGCCCTATTTTTAAATTGAATTCGAATCGGTTACGAACTAATGCGAGATTAGCCATAGTAATCGAGGTGACGTGGCATCATTAGCGGAGGGTTACTGTAGCCTAATTATCCGGGCGTCACATGGAGTTTCTTCATGCGCTTTACACCAATATGATCTAAACGGCAGTGCCACAAATAAGTTGCACTATCATTGTTAACTTTGCATCTTTTGGCTTCAATATAATGAATATGTGTATCACTACGATCGAGATCCAACAAACTATTTTCATTGGGTGTATGACCATTGAAGGTTTTATTCATGTAAACAGAACAACAATTATTCTCTCGATTTTAAATGAATAACCGTAATAAACATTATCAAATCATATTCATGCTCAACGAACACCAAATAACATTTATTTAGGTTCAGCACTAATCCCAAAAGTATAGGGAGTGTGTGATGATGATCATATCAATCTTGGAACCACTTCCAACACACATCATCACTTCACCCTTAACTAGTCTCTGCTCATTCTCGCAACTCCCTTTTCGAAAGTTACTAATCTTTAGCAACTGAACTAGTATCAAATACTGAGTGGTTGCTATAAACACTAGTAAAGTACACATAAATAACATGTATATCAAGTATATCTTTGTTCACTTTGCCATCCTTCTTATCCGCCAAATACTTGGGGCAATTCCGCTTCCAGTGACCAGTCCCTTTGCAGTAGAGGCACTTAATCTTAGGCTTAGGTCCAGACTTGGGCTTCTTCACTTGAGCAGCAACTTGCTTGACATTCTTCTTGAAGTTCCCCTTCTTCCATTTCCCTTTTCTTGAAAATAGTGGTATTGTCAACCATCAACACTTGATACTTTTCTTGATTTCTACCTTCGTTGATTTCAGCAACACGAAGAGCTTGGGAATCGTTTCCGTTATCCCTTGCATATTATACTTCATCACGAAGTTCTAGAAACTTGGTGATAGTGACCAGAGAAATCTGTCAAATTATCTTATCTAGAAGATTAACTCCCACTCAATTCAAGTGATTGTAGTACTCATCATTCTGAGCACATGCTCACTAGCTGAGCTATTCTCCTCCATCTTGTAGGCAAAGTACTTGTCAAAGGTCTCATACCTTTCGACATGGGCATGAGTCTAAAACTACTAATTTCAACTCTTGGAACATCTGATATGCTTCGTGGTGTTCAAAATGTCTTTGAAGCCCTGATTCTAAGCCATAAAGCATGGTGCTCTAAACTACCAAGTAGTCATCATATCGAGCTTGCCAAACATTCATAACGTCTGCATCCGCTTCTTGCATTGGTCTATCACCTAGTGGTGCATCAAGGACATAATTCTTCTGTGTAGCAATGAGGATAATCCTCAGATCACGGATCCAATCCGCATCATTGCTAATAACATCTTTCAACTTATATTTCTCTAGGAACATATAAAAATAAACGGGGAGGTACATCGCGAGCTATTGATCTACAACATAGATATGCTAATACTACCAGGACTAAGTTCATGATAAATTAAAGTTCAATTAATCATATTACTTAAGAACTCCCACTTAGATACACATCCCTCTAGTCATCTAAATGATCACGTGATCCAAATCAACTAAACCATGTCCCGATCACACGTGAGATGGAGTAGTTTTCAATGGTGAACAGCACTATGTTGATCATATCTTCTATATGATTCACGCCGACCCTTCGGGTCTTGAGTGTTCCGAGGCTATATCTACATATGCTAGGCTCATCAAGTTTAACCCAGTATTGCGTAGCAAAACAGGCTTGCACTCGATGTATGTGAACGCAGAGCTTATCACACCCGATCATCACGTGGTGTCTCAAAGACGAAGAACCTGTCATAACGGTGCATACTCGTGGAGAACACTTTTACCTTGAAATTTAGTGAGGGATCATCTTATAATACTACCGTTGAACTAAGCAAAATAAGATGCATAAAGGATAAACATCACATGCAATCAATATAAGTGATATGATATAGCCATCATCATCTAGTGCCTTAGATCTCCATCTCCAAAGCACCGTCATGATCACCATCATCACTGGCGCGACACCTTGATCTCCATCGTAGCATCGTTGTCGTCTCGCCAACTATTGATTCTACGACTATCGCTACCGCTTAGTGATAAAGCAAAGCAATCACATGGCGATTGCATTTCATACAATAAAGCGACAACCATATGGCTCCTGCCAGTTGCCGATAACTCCGTTACAAAACATGATCATCTCATACAATAAAATTTAGCATCATGTCTTGACCATATCACATCATAACATGCCCTGCAAAAACAAGTTAGACGTCCTCTACTTTGTTGTTGCAAGTTTTACGTGGCTGATACAGGCTGAGCAAGAACCGTTCTTACCTACGCATCAAAACCACAATGATTTTCGTCAAGTATGTGTTGTTTTAACTCTTCAACAAGGACCGGGCGTATACACTCGACTCAACTAAAGTTGGAGAAACTGACACCCGCCAGCCACCAATTGCAAAAGCACGTCGATAGAACCAGTCAGCCGTATCTCGTATGTAATGTCAGTCCGGGCCGCTTCATCCAACAATACCGCCGAATCAAAGTATGACATGCTGGTATGAAGTATGACTATTATCGCCCACAACTCACTTGTGTTCTACTCGTGTATATAACATCTACACATAAACCTGGCTCGGATGCCACTGCTGGGGGAACATAGTAATTTCAAAAAATTCCAACACACACGCAAGATCATGGTGATGCATAGCAACGAGAGGGGAGAGTGTTGTCCACGTACCCTTGTAGACCGAAAGAGGAAGCATTATGACAACGCGGTTGATGTAGTCGTAAGTCTTCACAATCGACCGATCCTAGTACGAAAGCACGACACCTCCGTGATCTGCACACGTTCAGCTCGGTGACGACCCACGAACTCACGATCCAGCAGAGTGTTGAGGGAGAGCTTCGTCAGCACGACGGCATGATGACGGTGATGATTAAGTTACCGGCGTAGGGCTTCGCCTAAGCAAAACTACGATATGACCGAGGTGGATTATGGTGGAGGGGGGCACCGCACACCGTTGGAAACAATCAACTTGTGTGTCCTAGGGTGCCCCCTGCCCCCGTATATAAAGGAGCAAGGGGGGAGGCCGGCCGGCCCTTGGGGTGTGCCAGGAGAGGAGGAGTCCTCCTCCTAGTAGGAGTAGGACTCCCCTTTCCTACTCCTACTAGGAGGGGGGAAAGGAAGGTGGAGAGGGAGAAGGAAAGGGGGGCGCCGCCCCCCCTTCCCTAGTCCAATTTCGACCAGAGGGGGAGGGGCGCGCGACCTGCCCTGGCCGGCCCTCTCTCTCCACTAAGGCCCATGTGTCCCAATAGTTCCCGGGGAGGGGGGTCCGTAACCCTCAAGACTCCGGTTTTCCTCCAAATCACCCTAACACATCCGTTGTCCGGAATATAGCCGCCCAATATATCAATCTTTATGTCTCGACCATTTCGAGACTTCTCGTCATGTCCGTGATCACATCCAGACTCAACTATCTTCTACATCAAAACACATAAACTCATAATACCGATCGCCACCGAATCGTTAAGCGTCGGGACCCTACGGGTTCGGAAAACTATGTAGACATGACCGAGACTCATCTCCGTCAATAGCCAATAGAGGAACCTGGATGCTCATATTGGTTCCTACATATTCTACGAAGATCTTGATCGGTCAAACCGCATAACAACATAACGTTGTTCCTTTGTCATCGGTATGTTACTTGAACGAGATTCGATCATTGGTATCTCAATACCTAGTTCAATCTCGTTACACGGGCAAGTCTCTTTACTGCTCCGTAATGCATCATCCCAAGCAACTAACTCATTAGTCACATTGCTTGCAAGGCTTTATAGTGATGTGCATTACCGAGAGGGCCCATAGATACCTCTCCGACAATCGGAGTGACAAATCCTAATCTCGATCTATGCCAACTCAAGAAGTACCATCGGAGACACCTGTAGATCACCTTTATAATCACCCAGTTATGTTGTAACGTTTGGTAGCACACAAAGTGTTCCTCCCAGATTCGGAGTTGCATAATCTCATATTCATAGGAACATGTATAAGTCATGAAGAAAGCAATAGCAACATACTAAACGATCAAATGCTAAGCTAATGAATCGGTCAAGTCAATCACATCATTCTCTAATGATGTGATCCCGTTAATCAAATGACAACTCATGTCTATGGCTAGGAAACTTAACCATCTTTGATTCAACGAGCTAGTCAAGTAGAGGCATACCGTGACACTGCTTGTCTATGTATTCACACATGTACTAAGTTTCCTTAATACAATTCTAGCAAGAATAATAAACATTTATCATGAAATAAGGAAATATAAATAACAACTTTATTATTGCCTCTAGGGCATATTTCCTTCAAAAGCTTAGTACCACACTGGAATTGCTGCAATGCAAGGCAAATGATGGTGTATCTAACAAGGGATTTGGTTAAGCTCGAAAACAATGAAGAAGAAGCTTCCAAAGGATAACAAATTGCCTGACAGTACGTATAAAGCAAAGAAGGTTCTCTGCCCTCTAGGATTAGAGGTGCAGAAGATACATGCATGACCTAATGACTGCATCCTCTACCGCGGTGAGGAGTACAAGAATTTGAATGCATACCCGGTATGCGGTGCATTCGGTATAAGATCAGATGAGATGACCCTGGTGATGTTGAGGGCGATCGCCCCAGGAAGAGGGTTCCTGCCAAGGTGATATGGTATGCTCCTATAATATCACGGTTGGAATGTCTGTTCAGAAACAAACTGCATGCCAAGTTGTTGCGATGGCACAAAGAAGACTGTAAGAAAGACGGGAAGTTGAGAGCACCCGCTGATGGATCGTGGTGGAGAAAAATCAAGAGAAAGTGGCCGGACATTGCAGGTGAGCCAAGGAATTTATGGTTTGGTTTAAGTGCACATGGCATTAATCCTTTTGGGGAGCAAAGCAGTGATAACCCACAAGTATAGGGGATCGCAACAGTTTTCGAGGGTAGAGTATTCATGTAACATCCCAAATTTTCAATTTGGAATGTTATACATAGATCATTCATGCATATCATATTTTATTGCATTTCGTTTCGCGATCCTCGAAATCCTAAGCAACTCAAGGACCCTCGGAGAGAGTTGGGGATTTCCCGGTTTTCATATTTGAAGTTTATCAAATATTGAAATGAGGATTTTTGATTTTAATTATTTTTCTCTCCGAAAAATATTTCATAATAAAATATATGAGAGGAGATAATATGACTTATCCAAAATAATTGAAATATTGGAGGAAAAATATTAAAAACAAATATTTGATTTTATTCGGATTTTATTGATATTTTATTTACATTAGAAAAATTGCACCTTTTTCAAAATTTCATTTTAGGACCAAGAAAATGTTCATCTCGTTCTAAATATTTTATTTAGCCGGTGAAAATTTGTTTTGGCATTTTTAGGTTTTTATTTTATTTTATAGGATTTATTTTTGGTTCGGCGGAATTATTTAAAAAAAGTGTAGCGCCGACTGGGCCGAAGCCCAGCCGAGCCGGTCCACTCCCCCCTCCCCCGCGCGCGCCATCTCCCACCTGGAGAACGAGCCGCCGCCGCCTCAGACAAGGAGTCCGGCCGGGACTCCGCCTCGCCGCCTCCTTGCCCCCGCCTCCTCGCAGCCCCCCGCTTTAATGACCCCCAGAAGCCCCCACCACCACCACCTGGCCGCCAGCCGCCGACCGCAGCCGCCCGCCCTGTCCAAGCTGCCATGCGCCACTCCCTCGCCCGCCCGCCCCGCCTCCGCAGTTCGCCTCACGCCTCAGCCTCGCCTCACGGGAGGTAACGCCATCGTCACGCCGGGTCTTTTAGAAACCCTAGTTTGTTTTTTTTAGATCGGTTCACCGGTTTTTCTCAGTTTAGTTACTTAGAGGATGTTCGTCCGTACGTTCATTTTAACGAACGATTTTCGCTCGATAGTTTCAGACAACGAACGTTCATTTGTTAGCCTGTTCGTCAGTTTTTCTTTTTCTCGGATTTCTCCGTGATTATTTTTTATCGCGATTTCTGATCCGATTTTTGTTTCAGTTTATCTTTTCGCTCGTTTATCAGAATCAGGCGATTCAAGCGCCTAGATCTTCGTCTCGAAACCCTCGCTCGCTTAATCAACTTGAACAAGATTTTGGTACTCTAAAATTTGACTTTATTTCAGATTAGTAAGCAGATCTTGTTTCTTTCGCCGTTTGAGTTTCGTTGCTCTGTTTGATTTGATTCTTTTTGAAAACCGGAGTTCTTAAGTTGAACTTTCTGGTCAATTATTCTTATTTGAGTTTTGCCCGTGCATCTTTGCTTCATTGCTTATATATGCTATTGTTTGTTTGCGATAGAATTCCCGGAGTGCGAAGCATGCTACTACGAGTCCCTAGGTTTTGCGGATCGTCAGCAAGGCAAGTAACACATTGATCATACTCTTTCCATACCCAGTTTTTATGCATTAGTTTCAATCCTCACACATTGCATGATTAGGATGTCATTAACATGTGGGTTGGGAAGTAGTTGATGAGGTAGAACCTATTGCCCTGTTATATTCAAACCCTTGGGAGTTACTTTCACGTATTGCTTATATTGCTATGCTATGCTCAGAGACGTGGTTTGGGTGAGTGAAATCCATGACAGACGTGAGATTGTTAATTAATAGTTCAACTTAAGGTGGCAAACTTAAATACACATCTCTGGTGGATTGAGGCACCGGAGAATCCAAGGTTGCTCGTATTTTGGAAATCCTGGGTTTCGTGGTGATTTTCCTATGGACCGCCACCCAGGATCAAAGGGAACTGAGATATTTTCATGCTAGAAACTTCCGTGTGCAGCCACAAGCTATTATGGGATCTAGCATAGTTGAGTAGGTTACATGAAGCTCTTGAAGAGGTAGATCAGCAGGTAGTGGGTTGTAGTTTTGGTATGGTCTCGCCTGAGTAGAGAGTTAATATTTCGAAAGATCGAAGTCTCTCATCCGCTTTCTCAAACACCATGTAGTAGAAATTCAACGGAGGTGATCAAGTCTTGTGGGGAAAAGTGCTAAACCTCTCGCAGAGTGTACAATCTAATCATGGTTAGCCGTGTCCCCGGTTATGGACGATCTTGAGTATCTAGTTCTTGGAGTATCCTAGTATCTCATCACTCTAAAATTAATATTGTTGGGCTGATAACTACTTTAATTGGGATTGAGTTGGAGAAACATTCTCAATGATGTTTCAACTACCATGATAGTTAAAATAAAATCTATTCCTTTGTTGTGGCTTTTCGCAAAAACAATAACCGTAGAGCTTTCCACCAGCCAAATATGCATGTAGTGATAGCATTATTCTGTTTTTGCTCTCATCGGTGTTACATTGCCTTGACATATTCCATGTGTTGACCCGTTTTCTGGCTGCAACGTATTATGTTGCAGAATTTTCATACGAGGAGTAAGGTTCATTAGGTCGTTGCCGTGCATCTCAGCTATGTCGTTGGAGTTGATGGACTCACTTTATCTTCCAAGCCTTCCACTGTTATCGTATTAGATGGCCTTAAGCCATATTTATTGTAATAAGTTCTCTTTGAGACATTCGATGTAATAAGTGTGTGATTGCTACTCTTGTTATAAATCCTTCGAGTATTGTGTGTGTCAAGATTACCGATCTAGGGATGACATCAAGCACAAAGACTTGACCGCTTGAGGTCGGTCGCTACAAGATGGTATCGAGCACATGCTTGAGTGTAGGACACGACCACTAAGATAAACCATAGGTCACTCTTTCTCTACTCATTTCTGACTTCTCTCCATTTTCTACTCTTTAGGATGGCGGAGTTGAAGAACAAGTTTGCACAACCGGATGAAGACACACCCTTTGGACGCCACTTGAAGGAAGTCACTAGGTACTTGAACATTGGAATACCAAGCTTCACCGGGACGCATAACGCCACCCTACCGTAAGAGGAGTTGTCGGTGTCAAAACCGGCGGATCTCGGTAGGGGGTCCCAACTGTGCGTCTAGGCGGATGGTAACAGAGACAAGGGACACGATGTTTTACCTGTGTTCGCCCTCTCGATGGAGGTAATACCCTACTCCCCGCTTGATTAATATTGATGATATGGGTAGTACAAGAGTAGAGCTACCACGAGATCAAGGAGGCTAAACCCTAGAAGCTAGCCTATGGTATGATTGTTGTTCGCCCCACGGACTAAAACCCTCCGTTTATATAGACACCGGATAGGTTAGGTTACACAAATTGGTTACAATGGTAGGAGATCTACATATCCAGACGCCAAGCTTGCCTTCCACGCCAAGGGAAGTCCCATCCGGACACGGGACGAAGTCTTCAATCTTGTATCTTCATAGTCCGTGAGTCCGCCAACGGTGATAGTTCGCTATCCTGACACCCCTAATCCGACTCCTCAAGAGCCCCTAACCAGGCTTCAATGACGATGAGTCCGGCGTTGATTGTCTTCATTACAGGCGGGTTCATTATGGTAGCGGGTTCTTCTCCAAATTCCCTATACTTGTCGAATAGTGTCCTGCTTCGATAAATGCTGCGCCCTTGGCTTCTACGCCCAATAATGGCCATCTTCCACGTGTTTGAATGAATGCGAAAAGCCGTGGTATTTTTTACATTTACCCCCTAGCTACGCAAATGAGCTGCCTATAAAAGGGCGAGGATCTAGATCTGAGTCACACCATCCCCTTCATGAAGCTTTCATCGAGCGCCTCGACCAAAGCCCATTCCATCATGGACGGTCGACGCTGCTCCTCCTCTCAAGCGCTCCCAGCCCTCAGCACAGAAATTGGGAGAGATGCTTAGTCTCAAGATAGCGAGCTAGTTATACTCCAAACCAAGGGATTTCTTCCCCGACCTTCATGGTTCCGGTTCGAGCGGACTTGCCACCTACAAGGGCGGAAAACAAGCGGAGAGTGTCCCCGATCCCTCTAAAGGAGAGCGGGTATGCTTCATCTCTTATCTAGTAAGAGGACTCGATTTCCAATCCATCCGCTTTCTCCGGAGGCTCTTGGAGTTCTACGGCCTCCGGTTGCACCACCTTACTCCTGCCTCCATCTTGCACATCGCGGGCTTCGTGGCCCTTTGCGAACTGTTCTTGGCGTCGAGGCTCATTTCTGTCAGGAAGAGATTATTCTCGCCTAGTACCCCGCTCTCATGAGGGGTCAATATATCAAGTGGGCGGAGCCGAGCTATGGCGCATCGCCGGGACCGGATACCTATCCGAACCCCTAAGAAGGCGTCCAAGACCGGCCTTCGGAATGGTTTTACATGGAGGATGTCCCGCTGCCGATCCTATTCGGATCGGCCTTCCGGAGTTCAAGAATGCTCCTCCGAAGAAGCGCCTTGCCGGGCGCCCTCGGAGCCCTGAGGGAAAATGACCGGATGTCCTCTATTTGATGAGCCGAATAAGGTAATCGGCTCATGCCGGATTGACCATGATTGGAGTCATGGCAATCTGCATTATGAGGGGAGGTACCGGCCCAATATAGGGGCCACCCCATGTGGGACTTCAACAGGAGGACGATGCCACCCGCCATGGCCGCATAAAGGGCGGGATCACCACCGAACCGTGAAGATCTTGTCTGCCATGTATAAAGGGGAGGAGGAGGATTTCCTCCGCCAATCCATCAAGGAGTTTTCTTCAATAATCCTTGAAGCTGGGTAAGCAAACATCTTTGTGGCCTATCCGGATCCATGTTCCGTGGTTAAATATCCCATTTCATGGTTTCGCGCAGAACTGCGCGGACTATGGAGAAGATACACAGCCCGCCCCACAACCCGAGGATCCGAACGGTCTCGATCCGACCTCCAAAGAGGATCCGGATATAAAGGTGGAGTTGATCGACGGGTGTTCCAAGAACTTAGCATCGACAATGCTTTGGTTGCCATTACGGCCGATTACCCGAATACTTCCAGCCTCACCGAGGTCCCAATATTCGAGACCCATCCGTGCTTATTTCCTGATCACCGTGATACTAATGGTGTTTCGCAGGGGTACCTTCGAGGCAGAAGCCGAGCTCACAAGCGGCCGCCAACAAGGCGCACGACATCCAAGAAGTTAAAAAGGAGTGCGGTCCGGATCGAAACTCCGCCGCAACGGTATGGCGTGTCACCATGTTCCTAGGATTGATTCCTCGAAGGCGTATTAACGCCGACGCTCTTTTCAGAAAGAGCGCCACGGACTGAGTCCGGAGAGGTTGCCAATCGAACCTCCGCCAGCCAGGCTCCAAAGCCGGGTCCAGAAGCGGAGGCGAACACGAGGCATACGTCGGATGCTCCTCCGACAGAGGATGCCGACAGATTGTCCGCCACCAACTCCGAGGTGGAGAGCGCCTTAAATCACAGGCGCCGCCGGACAGTTCTTCATGACGCATGTTTCTCCCAAGAGGCCTTGAATGCCTTCAATTCGGGAGATGCGCACCTCCGTGTCGCTCAAGATGGTCTAGCCAGAGCCACGGAGCAAAGATGTGAAGGACATACGGGTAAGGAAATTTGACATTATATATGCTATAGCCCCGAGACTTAAAATAGTTAGAATAACTGATTTAAGGATCATTTGTTATGCGTGATCTTACAAAAAAGAGTACCCGATCGTCCCAGAGCTTGAAGAGTGCAAGGCCCAACTTGAGGTCAGCACTAGCCGCTAGGGGGGAGCCACAGGACCCCTCCGTAATATACGCTTCAAAAGATAAATAGTTTATGAAGTGCGGCGGTGTAAATCGACAAAACATTGCAGGTGGCGCCGGACTAGATCCGGACAAGCAACATTTTGCGCCAGCCTAAAGGCCGGCGAGAGCGTGCTTATGAGGGTGCGGCAGGAGAAAATAACCTCCAAGATGCCAACACCAAGCTGGGTGAGGAACTAAAGGATGTTCGTGCTCAGCTTGTCCGACTCAGAAGGAGATTCGCGGCTTCGCCGCTGCATTTTCAAGAGTGCTTGAGCGAACTTTGAAAGAGTTCGGGCGAGGAAGGCGACTAACATAAACATGTATGTAGGTTTGCTCATAGGTCGCCCCGAGGAGGAGATGCCTAGTTCTTCTGTGATCTTCTTCCCGACTATGCGTCGGCTACCGCATCTAACGAGTCCGCAGGTGATGAAAGGCGTCGGCCAGGCCTTGTGGCTATCTATCTCCCTGCCCGAAGGCATTGGGGAGCTGGCAGAGCGGCTTCAAGGAGCACGGCGGCGCTTCCGACTATGGAAGATATCGGCTGCTGTCAAGGCACCGTGGAGGCTCGGGCCATGGTAAAGACGCGTGGTACGAAGGCTGACCCAAACCACATGGCCGAGGTCGGACCTGTGGGGCCTGATGGGATGGAGATCCCCTCAGAAAGCTTAGTGTACGGCCAAGTAGAATTGGCCGCCAAGTATTCCCAAAGAAGATTGTAAATTAGATAGCCTATTAGATGGCATTGAGGAGGAATACAATGAGTCGAGTTGACTATGTAAAAATATGACATGAAAAATGTCTTCTAGCCGGATTGTAGATCGCTTGTCATAGCGGACCTTTTTCGCTTCACCTCGTGGACCCAATAGTCCTGAGTGTGTCCAATACCTTCGTGGTTATATAAGAACCGGGTATGCATGGAGACAAGGCGAGGGGTCATTAATGCTGTATCGCATAAGTGCCCAACTCGTTATGTTATATTACATGGGTAGTAAGAAACATCTTCCAGGTAGAATAGTTCTGTTAAGGGTTCCTTTCGCTGGGATGCATGCCCTAAAGTGCACGTCAAAGCTTCTATGAAAGCAGAAAATCATCTGGGGGCAGATGGGTAAATAGTTAAAAATCATCTTTCAGTTCACCGACCGAATATTCCCTTAAGAACGCTAGCTTTCGGCTTCACCCAGTCTGAGGTACACATCCGGCTGACCCGGCAGTAATAATCGCAGAGGTGCTCCCTTTACCAGCTAGCCGAACAATCGGGAACGTAGGGGTAAGCACAGGAGCCAGACAACCCATCTTGGCCAAAACTTAAGTCATATCGATGCATATAATGGTGAATAAAAGGTACATTCGGAAGTTTAATGCATGTGTTGGGCATGAAGCCCGTATAAATAAGCTTCTGTTAAAGAAGCCCTGTGTATAATGAGCGCGGACAGCGCTGGCCAAGTATGTGCTAAAAAGCGCAAACGAGCCTCTAGAGGCTTCAAGAAGAAGGAGGAGGAAGGAGACAAATACAAGAGAGCAAAACTAGAAACTGTGGACGGAGGAAGGAGACGAACTTGGAGTCCGGCGCTTAGGTGTAGAATCATTGTAGACGGGCTGCGTTCCATGCGTTTGGCTCGAGTCGGTTATCCGATGCGTTTCGCAGACGGTATGCTCCGCCGGTCAGGACCTGGTCGATGATGAAGGGACCTTCCCATTTGGGCTTGAGTTTGTCCTTTTTCTTGTCCGGCAGGCGTAGAACTAGTTCACCAACGTTATAAGCTTTGGCCCGTACTTCCCTACTTTGATATCTTCGAGCCTGCTGTTGATAAAATGCGGAACGAGCTTTTCCCACGTCGCGCTCCTCCTGCAATGCGTCCAAACTGTCCTGCCGATCGAGCTCGGCTTCTTTTTCTTTATACATGCGCACGCAAGGTGAGTCATGAATTATGTCGCAGGGCAGGACTACCTCTGCACCGTACACCATAAAAAATGGTGTGAATCCAGTAGTACGATTCGGCGTGGGTCCGCAGCTCTGAGTACGGAGTCGAAGCTCCTCTACCCAAAGGCGTGTTAGATTCCTTTGAGGGACCGCACTAGTCCGGGTTTAATGCCGCCATGATTAGACCGCTTGCTCATTCGACTTGGCCGCTGGTTTGAGGGTGATAGACCGAGGCGTAATCGAGCTTGATGCCCATGTTTTTGCACCATAATTTGACCTCATCGGCCGTGAAGTTGGTGTCGTTATCGGTGATGATACGTGAGGGACACCGTAATGCGCACTAACCCTGATATGAAGTCTATCACCGGTCCGGATTCGGCCGTTTTAACAGGCTTGGCCTCTATCCATTTGGTGAATTTATCTACCATGACCAATAGGTATTTTTGCTTGTGGGTTCCTCCCTTAAGGGGTCCAACCATGTCAAGCCCCCAGACCGCGAACGGCCAGGTGATGGGTATAGTTTTAAGGGAGGTGGGTGGCATGTGTCTTTGGTTAGCAAAAAGCTGGCAACCGACGATCGTTGGACTAAGTCCTCAAGATTCGCCCGGGCCGTCGGCCAATAAAATCCTGTCTGGAAGGTCTTACCTACAAGGGCCTGGCTGCGGCATGGTGTCCACCCAGTCCGGCATGAATTTCAGCCAGGAGGTTTCGCCTTCCTCTTCGGAGATACACCTTTGAAGGACTCCTGTAGTGCTTTTCTTATAAAGCTCTCCTCATGGACTTTATAGGCTTTAGATCGCCGTACTATGCAAATGCGAGCCTCATTTTGGTCTTTGGGGAGTTCCCGCCTAGTTAGGTAGGCTAGGAATGGTACCGTCCACGGGGCGAAAACCGCAATAATTTCGTGGGTGGAGGGAGTTATCTCGTAGTCAGAGCCTCCGATTTTTTAAGAGTGTTCGGAGTCAGGGAGTGCGGTTGGGTCCGGATTGTTATTTCCGGACTCTTCCCATAGTATGGATGGCTTGAATAGCCGTTCAAGGAAGATGTTGGGTGGAACGGCATCGCGTTTTGCACCGATGCGTGCCAATATGTCCGCCGCCTGGTTGTTATCCCGGGCTATATGATGAAATTCGAGCCCTTCGAACCGTGTTGACATTTTTAGGACCGCATTGCGGTATGCTGTCATTTTCGGATCTTTGGCATCAAAGTCTCCGTTTATTTGAGATATCGCGAGGTTCGAATCCCCGCGCACCTCTAGGCGTTTAGTGCCCATGGAGACTGCCACCCGGAGGCCGTGAAGAAGGGCCTCGTATTCGGCTGCGTTGTTGGAGTCCGTATATTATCTGAAGGACGTATTGGACTGTGTCCCCGGTTGGGGAAGTCAAGACGACGCCAGCCCCCAGGCCGGCCAACATTTTGGAGCCGTCAAAGTGCATGATCCAATTGGAGTATGCGTCGTACTCTTTAGGGAGTTCGCTTCGTCCATTCGCCAGAAGTCGGCTAAAACCTGCGACTTGATAGCTCGTCGTGGCTTGTAGGTTATGTCGAATGGAAGGAGCTCTATGGCCCATTTAGCAATCCGCCCGCTCGTCGCGGTTGTTTATAATGTCATTAAGAGGTACTTCGAGGCTACCGTTATCGAACACTCTTGAAAGTAGTGTCGCAGCCTTCCGGATGCCATGAACACCGCGTATGCTATCTTTTGATAATGTGGGTACTGGACTTGCATGGAGTGAGGACAAGGACACATAATAAACCAGTTTTGAAGAGGGAACCGGTGTCCGTCTGCTTTCGTTTCTACAACGAAAGCACCGCTACCGACAACTTGATGTGTTGCGCGATATATAATAGCATTGGTTCGCCCATGTTGGGTGCGGCCAGACCGGATTTGTTGCCAATATGGCCTTTATCTCTTCAAGTCCGTCGTTGCGGCATCCGGCCCACTCGAAGTGTTCGGTCTTGGCGGAGGAGGCGGTAAAGGGTAACGCCTTTTCTCCCAAATGGGAAATAAAGCGGCTGAGAGCCGCTACACATCCCGTCAATTTTTGTATTTGTTTGAGGTCTTTTGGAATATCCAATTGTGACAGAGCTCGGATCTTGGCTGGGTTTGCTTCAATTCCTCTACCGGACACAATGAAGCCTCAAGTCGTATTTTCGCATTTTTCCGGATTGAGTTTGATGTCATATTTTCGAAGATTGTCGAATGTGAGCCTCAAGTCGTCTACTAGAGTTTTGACATGCTTGGTTTTGACGACCACGTCATCTACATATGCTTCCACTGTTTTGCCGATCTAGTTTGCCGTACATGTCCGAATCATGCGCCGATATGTTGCGCTGGCGTTTTGAGCCCGAAGGGCATTGTGTTGAAGCAGAACGGGCCGTATGGAGTGATGAATGCTCTTGCAGCTTGGTTTGGCTACGCCATCTTGATTTGGTCGTAGCCAGAGTACGCGTCGAGGAAGCACAATGAGTCGTGTCCTGCTGTAGCGTCGATAATTTGATCAATTCAAGGGAGGGGGAAGGGGTCCTTTGGGCAAGCCTTGTTAAGGTCTTTAAAATCAACACATAGGCGCCAGGATTTATCCTTCTTGGTACCATCACCAGGTTTGCTAGCCATCCGGATGTTTTATATCTCCGATGAATCCGGCTTCCAAAAGTTTGGCTAGCTCCTCTCCCATGGCCTGTCTCTTGGGTTGGAAAAGCACCAAGAGCCTGTTTGGTAGCTTGAATCCTTTTAGGATATTTAGGCTGTGCTCGGCCAGCCGACGTGGGATTCCCTGGCATGTCCGAAGGGTGCCAGCAAAGATGTGCCTGTTTTCTCGTGAGAAATTCTCGTAGTCAGGGCGCCTACATCGTGGTTTAATTGTGCCCCAATGGAGGCCTTCTTTGCGTGGTCCGCTGGGTGGACTTGGAATTTGACTATTTCATCCGCTGGTTTAAAGAGGTGGACTTGGATCTTTTATCAAGTATCACATCGTCCCTGTTCACCGTGGAGCGTATCGCAGTGAGTTCCTCGGCCGCTAGGGCTTTGGATAGTGCCTCGAGGGCTAGTGTGGCTGTCTTGTTTTCGGCGCGGAGTGCTATGTTCGGCTCACTAGCGAGAGTGATGATTTCATACGTCCGGCATTTTAAGCTTCATGTACCCATAATGGGGTATAGCTTGAAAATTGTGAATGCCTCTCATCCTAATAAAGCATGATATCCGCTGTTGAACGGGGCCACTTGAAATGTGACCTCCTCGACCTGTAATTGTCCGCGAGCCGAACACTACATCCAAGCAGATTTTTCCTATGCAGCATGCTTCCGGTCAGATTATTCCTCTAAAGGTTGTGCTGCTTCGCTCAATGCGGTTCCAGTCTATTTCCATTTTTCGGAGGGTTTCCTCATAGATGAGGTTTAGTCCGCCGCCATCCATGAGTACCTTAGTAACGCCGAAGCCGCCCACTATCTGGACCGAGCACCAATGCGGCCGGTGCTCGGCTGTTCGAATTTAGGTTCGCCTTGGCATTAAAGGTAATAGCCGTGTCACCCATGGATTTATTGTTGCTACTTGGTAGACTTCGCAAGGTTATGGAGTGTTCGCTTTCACATGTTATTTGATGCGAAAGTCTCAAGACTGCTAACACTGCATCGGTGTTGTTGGGCTGAGATTCAAGCTAGAAGCTCTTTCGCCACTTTGGCCACCGCCGTATTATCCAACATGCTCAAGGCTATGAGTTGGAGTGGCGCCCTGTGCTATGAATTTTGCAGGTCCGCTTAGCCAACCCTCCAAAGACAGTTCCGCACTTTAGGGGTTTTGGTTTTTGGTATTTAACCTGTGCTTGATAATGATGCACCCTTTATTTCGGACTAGGGATGTATTCGGGCCGGATTATCCCAAAATTTACTTTCGGTTTTCCAGCGCTTCCACCGCACAGTACTTTTGTACTATGGTCACCAAGTCAAGAAGCGTGTAATTTTATGACGACTTATGGCGCTTAGGATTCCCTTGTCCGCAATTATTGCAAAAATTGGGATTGCATCCTCCTCTCGGCAGTCCTTTATCCTGTTCATAACCGTGGAGGAATCGCCCAAAGAATGTTGCACTGTTTCAGCGGCTCTTGCCGAATTCGAGAGATCGCTAATGTTCGGGTGGGCGGGTGAAACTAGATCCGGAACCCCGTCCAATTTAGGACTCAGGGGCCGAGAAGTTTCCGAACTCGGAAGTTTGGATTTTTGAATGTTATCCAATGAGTCCAACCCGCCGCCTGACTTTAAGTTCAGGGCTTGATCGACATCCGTCCCTCTGCGGGAATCCGGCATGGAGGGATCGGGAATCCGGACATAGATAGTCCTTAAGATAGAAGAAGAATCGCCGCATTGCTCCTCTATCACAGCAACATGATGGGTAGCCCGGGAGAGTTGATCTCTCTCGATCGGTTTTAGGTCCGATCCGTCATAGTCTGTGGCGACTCCTGTGGTGGCGATGCGATCCAAGAGCTCGTTTACGGAGGAGAGCTCGATCGGATCTAACTATTCGGCAAGTTCCGAATTAACGTGAAGATTGGTTTCGATGACTCGAGAAGTCATCGTCGGCGCGGCGGCCGAACTAGCGGTCATGAGAAAACTACCTAGCCGAAGAGTCTGACCATTGGCCAAGGCTTCTTTGGTGATAGTATCGTCTTTAAAGACGAGATGAGGCATCCTACCTGATAGCAACGCACAGGAACTCTCAATGAAAGCACCAATGTCGGTGTCAAAACCGGCGGATCTCGGTAGGGGTCCCGAACTATGCGTCTAGGGCGGATGGTAACAGGAGACAAGGGACACGATGTTTTTACCTGTGTTCGGGCCCTCTCGATGGAGGTAATACCCTACTCCCGCTTGATTAATATTGATGATATGGGTAGTACAAGAGTAGATCTACCACGAGATCAAGGAGGCTAAACCCTAGAAGCTAGCCTATGGTATGATTGTTGTTCGTCTCCACGGACTAAAACCCTCCGGTTTATATAGACACGGATAGGTTAGGGTTACATGTAGTCGGTTACAATGGTAGGAGATCTACATATCCAGATCGCCAAGCTTGCCTTCCACGCCAAGGAAAGTCCCATCCGGACAAGGGACGAAGTCTTCAATCTTGTATCTTCATAGTCCAGGAGTCTGGCCAACGGTGATAGTTCGGCTATCCGGACACCCCCTAATCTGGGACTCCCTCAGGAGCGCTGGATGATTCAAGTACAAGTTCCAGGATAGACGTTCTCGCCAACCACTAAACCCATAGAATTTTCTTTTGAAGCACCCACCTGGAGTTTAGGCAAGAGCATGGCAGCCCACATTACCATGGGACGCGTTGGAGAAGTTTACAACAAGGATCTCAAGGACACTATCTATCAGATATGTGGGCACCGAGATGAGGAATGGGAGATGATCAGCACCAACAAGGACAAATCCATTGCAGCTTTCATCGAGGAGTTGAACCAACACATTCGACGTCAGGAGAATCAGATATGCGCAGACATGATGGATTTGAAGAAGGCGAAGACTAGGATCATCGAGCTGGAAGAAGAACTCAAGTATACACGCGATGGATATGAGGAGGAAATTGCAACACTATTGGAGAAGAATGACGACCTGATAAAGAAGATCGGAGTATTCATGGGAGATCCAGCGCCGGGAGGAGAATACGATGATCCACTTGCCCGGAGAACTACATCATCATCGACGACACCGACTCCGACCCTAGTGATGATGACTTTGAAGACGGGTTAGAGCGTATATTATGGAGTCTTCCACCGATCAAAATTTCTAGATGGCCACCAAATATTAGTAGTATTCCCCCATGTATATAGTAGTAGTTGAGCACTTTTATGATAGTTCTAGACCGCTTGTATGCCCTTGCTTGATTGATTGAGTGAAATGTTTGTGTTTGTCTCATGTGCATATGGGTAGTGCTTTCACTAGACCCCTTTTCTATTCTAATTCTCTCCCTCTAAACCCGCCAGATGCCTCCGAGACGTGACACCGGATTTGCCTTCCCGCCGGAGCTCACTCAGTTGATCCAGCAGCAGAATGCTTTGATGCAATTGTTAGTCCAGAACCAAGGCAAGAACAACAACAACAACAACCTGCCTCTAGTTGATAACTTAGCTCGCTTTCTAAGGTTGAAGCCGCCGGTGTTTTCCAGTAGCACCGAGCCTATAGTTGCTGATGATTGGCTATGCCGTATTGGAAGGGAGTTGACCACCGCAGGTTGCACAGGTGCTGAGAAGGTGCGTTTTGCCGCACATCAATTGGATGGACCAGCAACCTCATGGTGGATGAATTATACGACCACTTTCCCCATAGCCAACATCACTTGGGACCAGTTTCAGGAAGCCTTCCGCACAACCCATGTCTCAACTGGAGCTATGAATATGAAGAAGCGGGAGTTTCGCAACTTACGCCAGGGAACCGTGATCGTGGCTCAAGACGTGGATGAGTTTAGCAAGTTATCGCGCTTATGCCCCTGATGATGTGGCCACGTATGCCGCCAAGGTGAGAAGTTTGTGGAAGGGCTGAATGATGAGATGAGCATGCAGCTTGATGGTAGCAACATTCAAAAACTACTGTGAGTTGGTAGATAAAGCTCTTATGATTGAACGGAAGGTACAAATTGAGAGCCGTAAGAGGAAATATGGGCAAGGGAGGTATAACTCAGGAGCTCAGCAGAAGCCTCGCCTAACCCCGAATTCGGGAGGACTTGTTCATAACCATGGAGGTCCTAACCACACCGGAGGGAGTTTGCATAACCACAATGGTTCTAAGAATGGAAATGGGAACGGAACTAACAACAATCGAATCACCAATCCAGCCACACCCGCCAAAAGAGATCTAAGTCACATTACTTGCTATAAGTGCGGAAGACTGGACACTATGCTATGGAGTGCCCTCAAGGGAAGAATGGAAATGGAAATGGAAGCGCCGAAGAAGCCCAATCCTTCAACAAAGGACAAGTGAACCACGTTAACGTGGAGGAGGTTGAAGAGCAGCCAGACGCGGTTATAGGTAAGTTTTTGGTTAAGTCTTTACCGCCTTTGTTCTTTTGATACCGTGCATCGATTCATACATATCAAGGATTCGTGGATAAGTTTAAACTACCAACCCAAACCCTTAGGACCCCTCTCGTTAGTAAGTTCACTTGGAGCAGTAGTATATGGCTAGTCGATGGTGCGACCAGATACCCTTAACCATTGGTAGCCATGTTTTTCCGTCCGACCTAATAATCTTGGAGTCACAAGGATTGGATGTGATATTAGGTATGGACTAGATGCCAAAGTATGGAGGAAGCATTGACTGTGCTAGTAAGTCGATTTATCTCACCACCCTAGAGGGAAAAAGGATTAAGTATGTATCTAGGCATGTGCCTAGTAGGAGCCAAGTGAATACCCTCATGGGAGTTGTTCAGGAGGAAGTGCCTGTAGTGAAGGATTACCCGGATGTGTTTCCAGAGGAGTTACTGTGCATGCCTCCGGATGGAGACATTGAGTTTTGATTGAGCTATTGCCGCTACCATGTGGCCAATATCAAAGAGACCCTATCGGATGCCCGCAAATGTCCGGAGGAGATTAAGAAGTAGATCAAGGAGTTGTTGGAGAAAGGTTACATTCGACGGAGTTCGTCACCATGGGGAACCCCAAAGGCTTTTGGTTGAGAAGAAGGATAAGTCTCTAAGAATGGTTGTTGATAATCGTGCCTTGAATGAGGTGACGATCAAGAACAAATACCCACTGCCGATGATTAATGACTTGTTCAACCAGCTGCAAGGAGCTAAGGTGTTTTCGAACATCGATCTGCGATCAGGATACCACCAGTTGAAGATTCGAGAGAAGGATATACCAAAGACAACATTCACCACACTGTACGGGTTGTATGAATATACTGTTATGTCATTTGACCGACTAATGCCCCCGCCTACTTCATGAGCATGATGAACAAGGTGTTCATGGAATATTTGGACAAGTTTGTTGTGGTGTTCATTGATGATATAATGCTATACTCGAAGAATGAAGAGAAGCACAAGGAGCATTTATGCTAGTTCTCGAGAAACTCGTGGAACACCACTTGTATGCCAAGTTCAGCAAATGCGAAGTTTTGGTTGAAGGAAGTCGGATTCCTTGGACATGTTATATCGTGAGAAGGTATAGCAAGAGACCCCAAAGCAAGGTTCGGGCCAACAACGAATGGTTGGCACCCACTTCGCTTAGCGAGATCCGCAGTTTTCTTGGACTCGCGGGATACTATCGGAGATTTATTGAGAATTTTTCCAAGATAGCGAAGCCAATGACTGAGTTATTAAAGAAGGATACCAAGTTTAAATGGACGGAAGAATGTGAGGCAAGCTTTCAGGAGTTAAAGAAACGTTTGACTACAGCCCCAAAGTCTTGATTCTGCCGGATATACGCAAGGATTTCCAAGTGTATTATGCACGCCTCTCGCCTAGGACTTGGGAGTGTGCTTATGCATGACTAAGAGTTGTTTCAGATGCCTCATGACAACTAAAACCACATGAATTGAATTACTCCACACATGATTTGGAGTTAGCAAACTGTCTTGCATGCGTTGAAGAACTGGAGACATTACCTTATTGGAAACCGCTAGATGTGTACACGGACCATAAGAGTTTGAAGTACATCTTCACACGTAAGGAGCTGAACCTTAGGCAGAGGAGATGGTTGGAGCTTATAAAGGATTATGACATGAAGCTGCACTATCATCCGTGCAAGGCCAATGTCGTAAGGCACGCTTTGAGCCGGAAGAGTTATGCTAATATCCTAGAGAGTACGGGATTACCAAAGGAGTTAGCAGAGCATCTCAGGGAACTTCGATTGGAAATTGTTCCTAGAGGTCTTGTTGCAACAATGGAGGTTCAGTCTATATTGTTGGGAAAGATTCGAGAAGCTCAGAAGGATGACAAAGAGATTGCCGAGATAAAAGAGAGATTGAGCCAAGGAAATGCCAAAGGTTTTCGTGAGGATGAGCACGTCACCTTCTGGTTTGAGGACCGTGTCTATGTGCCCAATAACCCAGAGATCAGGAAGTTGATACTTTAGGAAGCTCATGACTCACCATACTCGGTACACCCCGGAAACACCAAGATGTATTTGGATTTGAAGGAACGTTTCTGGTGGACGGGTATGAAGAAGGATATTGCGAGTATGTAGCCATATGTGATGTATGTCGAGAGTGAAGGCGAGCATCAAAAGCCGCCAGGATTGTTACAGCAAATGCCGATACCGAATGGAAGTGGGATAAACTTGGCATGGATTTTACCAATCGGATTACCCATGACCAAATCAGGATATGATTCTATATGGGTAGTAGTTGATCGCTTGACCAAAGTGTCTCACTTTATCCCCGTGAAAATAACTTATACAAGTGCGAAGTTGGTTAAGATATATATGACCAGGATTGTATGTCTGCATGGAGTTCCGAGGACCATCGTATCGGATAGAGGAACACAATTTACCTCAAAGTTTTGGCATCAGCTGCACCAGACTTTAGGAACGAGATTGGAGTTCAGTACAACATTTCACCCACAGACGGATGGGCAGACTGAGAGAGTCAACCAGATTCTGGAAGACATTTTGAGGGCCTGTGCGCTAAATTACGGATCTAGTTGGGATGACAATTTCCCTTATGCCGAGTTCTCATACAACAATAGCTACCAAGCCAGTTTGAAGATGGCACCGTTCGAAGCCCTGTATGGACGAAGGTGCAGAACACCGCTGATGTGGGATGAAGTTGGAGACCGACAGTTGTTTGGACCGGACTTGATCAAGGAGTCTGAAGAGAAAGTTAAGTTAATCCGAGATAGATTGAAGGTAGCTCAGTCTAGGCAGAAGAGTTATGCAGATTCGAAACGCAAGAAGGTAACCTATGAAATTGGAGACAGAGCATATCTGCAAGTATCACCCTTGCGAGGAGTGAAACGTTTTGGAGTTAAGGGAAAGTTAGCCCCGAGATTTGTAGGACAGTATCGTGTTTTCGAACGTATGGGAGAAGTTGCCTACAAGTTGGAGTTACCTGAAGGATTCTCAGGAGTTCATGGTGTGCTTCACGTTTCACAGCTGAAGAAGTGCCATGCTGAGATGGCCGATATACCGTTAAAGAGATACGGTACCTTTAGAGGCGATTCAGTTGGACAGTGATTTGACTTATGAGGAGAAGCCAGTCAGGATTCTTGAGTTTGCCAGCCGAGTCACCCGCAGCAAGGTTATCGAGTTTTGCAATGTTCAGTGGAGTTACCATACCGAGGATGAAGCCACCTGGGAACGAGAGGATGATCTTCGCAAAGACCACCCACACTTATTTTCTAGCCAACCCGAATCTCGAGGGCGAGATTCATCTTAAGGGGGGTAGGTCTGTAACATCCCAAATTTTCAATTTGGAATGTTATACATAGATCATTCATGCATATCATATTTTATTGCATTTTCGTTTCACGATCCTCGAAATCCTAAGCAACTCAAGGACCCTCGGAGAGAGTTGGGGATTTCCCGGTTTTCATATTTGATTTTTATCAAATATTGAAATAAGGATTTTGATTTTAATTATTTTTCTCTCCTAAAATATTTCATAATAAAATATATGAGAGGAGATAATATGACTTCTCCAAAATAATTGAAATATTGGAGGAAAATATTAAAATCAAATATTTGATTTTAGTCGGATTTTATTGCTATTTTATTTGCATTAGAAAAATTGCACGTTTTTAAAAATTTCATTTTAGGGCCAAGAAAATGTTCATCTCGTTCTAAATATTTTATTTAGACGATGAAAATTTGTTTTGGCATTTTTAGGTTTTTATTTTATTTTCTAGGATTTATTTTTGGTTCGGCGGAATTTTTTAAAAAGTAGTAGCGACCGGGTCAAGCCCACCGAGCCGGGTCCACTTCGCTGCTACTGCCTCCCACCAGTGACCGAGTCACGCTTTGACGAGGAGTCCCGGGGACTCCGCCTCGCCGCCGCCTTGCCCCTCCTCCAAGCCGCCCCCTCTTTAAAATTAATATTGTCGAGCTGATAACTACTTTAATTGGGATTGAGTTGGAGGAACCTTCTCAATGATGTTTCAACTACCATGATAGTTAAAATAAAATATATTCCTGTGTTTAGGGAAAAATTGGCTTCTCGCAAAAGCAATAACCGAAGAGCTTTCCACCAGCCAAATATGCATGTAGTGATAGCATTATTCTGTTTTTGCTCTCATCAGGTTACATTGGCAGCATATTCAATGTCTTGACCGTTTCGGATGCAACATATTATGTTGCAGACTTTTCAAACAAGGAGTAAGGTTCGTTAGGTCGTTGCCGTGCAGCTCGGCTATGCCGTTGGAGTTGATGGACTCACTTTATCTTGCAAGCCTTCATTGTTATCGTATTAGATGGCCTTAAGCCATATTTATTGTAATAAGTTCTCTTTTGAGACATTCGATGTAATAAGTGTGTGATTGCTACTCTGTTATAAATCCTTCGAGTATTGTGTGTGTCAGCATTACCGATCCAAGGATAACACTGAAGCACAGATACTTGACCGTTTGAGCTCGGGTCGCAACAATTCAACCCAAATTTATTGATTCGACACAAGGGGAGCCAAAGAATATTCTCAAGTATTAGCAGTTGAGTTGTTAATTCAACCACACCTGGATAACTTAGTGTCTGCAGCAAAGTGTTTAGTAGCAAAGTAATATGATAGTAGCGGTAACGGTAGCAAAAGTAATATTTTTTGGGTTTTGTAGTGATTGTAACAGTAGCAACGAAAAAGTAGATAAATGAAGAACAATATGTGAAAAGCTCGTAGGCATTGGATCGGTGATGGAGAATTATGCCGGATGCGGTTCATCATGTAACAATCATAACATAGGGTGACACAGAACTAGCTCCAATTCATCAATGTAATGTAGGCATGTATTCAATGTAGTCATAAATGCGATGCTTATGGAAAAGAACTTGCATGGCATCTTTTGTCTTACCCTCCGTGGCAGCGGGTCCTAATGGAAACTAAGGGATATTAAGGCCTCCTTTTAATAGAGTATCGACCAAAGCATTAACACATAGTGAATACATGAACTCCTCAAACTACGATCATCATCGGGAGTGGTCCCGATTATTGTCACTTCGGGGTTGCCGGATCATAAGACATAGTAGGTGACTATAGACTTGCAAGATCGGATCAAGAAATCACATATATTCATGAAAACATAATAGGTTCAGATCTGAAATCATGGCACTCGGGCCCTAGTGACAAGCATTAAGCATAGCAAAGTCATAGCAACATCAATCTCGTAACATAATGGATACTAGGGATCAAACCCTAACAAAACTAACTCGATTACATGATAAATCTCATCCAACCCATCACCGTCCAGCAAGCCTACAATGGAATTACTCACGCACAGCGGTGAGCATCATGAAATTGGTGATGGAGGATGGTTGATGATGACGACGGCGACGGATTCCCCTCTTCGGAGCCCCGAGCGAACTCTAGATCAGCCCTCCCGAGAGAGTTTAGGGCTTGGCGGCGGCTCCGTATCGTAAAACGTGATGAATCTTTCTCTCTGATTTTTTTTCTCCCCGAACACGAATATATGGAGTTGGAGTTGAGGTCGGTGGAGCTCCAGGGGGCCCACGAGGCAGGGGGCGCGCCCCCCACCCTCGTGGCAAGGGTGTGGGCCCCCTGGCCTTGATTCTTTCGCCAGTATTTTTAATATTTTCCGTGGAGTTTCAGGTCATTCCAAGAACTTTTGTTACTGCACATAAATAACACCATGTAAATTCTGCTAAAAACAGCGTTGGTCCGGGTTAGTTCCATTAAAATCATGCAAGTTAGAGTCCAAAACAAGGGCAAAAGTGTTTGGAAAAGTAGATACGACGGAGACGTATCAACTCCCCCAAGCTTAAACCTTTGCTTGTCCTCAAGCAATTCAGTTGATAAACTGAAAGTGATAAAGAAAAACTTTTACAAACTCTGTTTTCTCTTGTTGTTGTAAATATGTAAAGCCAGCGTTCAAGTTTTCAGCAAAGATTATGACTAACCATACTCACAATAACTCTTAGATCTCGTGTTTACTCATATCAATGGCATAATCAACTTGCGAGCAATAATAATAAATCTCGGATGACAACACTTTCTCAAAACAATCATGATATGATATAACAAGATGGTATCTCGCTAGCCCTTTCTGAGACCGCCAAACATAAACGCAGAGCACCTTTAAAGATCAAGGACTGACTAAACATTGTAATTCATGGTAAAAGAGATCCAATCATAGTCATACCCAATATAAATTAATAGTAATGGATGCAAATGACAATGAGTGATCTCCGGTGGTGCTTTTAATAAGAGGGTGATGACTCAACATAACAGTATATAGATAGGCCCTTCGCAGAGGGAAGCTGAGATTTGTTGAGGTGCCAGAGCTCGTTTTTGAAATAGAGATAAATAATATTTTGATCGGCATACTTTCATTGTCAACATAACAACCAAGAGATGGCGATATCTTCCATGCTACACACATTATAGGCGGTTCCCAAACAGAATGGTAAAGTTTATACTCCCCTCCACCAACAAGCATCAATCCATGGCTTGCTCGAAACAACGAGTGCCTCCAACTAACAACAGTCCTGTGGGGAGTTTCGCTTTGCAATTATTTTGATTTGACTTGCATAAAGCATGGGACCGGGCATCCCGGTGACTCTGCCATTTTCTCGTGAGTGAGGCGGAGTCCACCCCTCTTGAGAATAACCCGCCTAGCATGGAAGATATCTGAGACAGCCCTAGTTGATACATGAGCTATTCGAGCATACAAAACATAATTTCATTTGAAGGTTTAGAGTTTGGCACATACAAATTTACTTGGAACGGCAGGTAGATACCGCATATAGGAAGGTATGGTGGACTCATATGGAATAACTTTGGGGTTTAAGGTAATGGATGCACAAGCAGTATTCCCACTTAGTACAAGTGAAGGCTAGCAAAAAGACCGGGAAGCAACCAACTAGAGAGGCGACAACAGTCATGAACATGCATTAAAATTAATAAACATTGAGTGCAAGCATGAGTAGGATATAATCCACCATGAACATAAATATCATGAAGGCTCTGTTGATTTTGTTTCAACTACATGTGTGAACATGTGCCAAGTCAAGTCGCTTGAATCATTCAAAGGAGGATACCACCCCATCATATCACATCACAACCATTTTAATAGCATGTTGGCACACAAGGTAAACCATTATAAACTCCTAGCTAATTAAGCATGGCATAAGCAACTATAATCTCTAATTGTCATTGCAAACATGTTTATTCATAATAGGCTAAATCAGGAATGATGAACTGATCATATTTACAAAACAAGAGAGGTCGAGTTCATACCAAAGCTTCTCTCATCTCAATCAATTCATCATATATCGTCATAATTGCCTTTCGCTTGCACGACCGAATCGATGTGAATAATAATAATAGTCCATGTGCATTGGACTAAGCTGGAATATGTGAGCATTCAATAAACATGAGAAGACAAGGCAATATGGGCTCTTGGTTAAATCAACAATAATGCATATAAGAGCCACTTCAACAATTTAATCATGGTCTTCTCCTATCGACCCCCAAAGAAAAGAAAAGAAATAAAAACTATTTACACGTGAAAGCTCCCAACAAGCAAAAGAAGAACATGAAATCTTTTTGGGTTTTGTTTTAATTATTACTACAGCATGAAAGTAAACTAGCTAAAAGCTACAACTAATTTTTTTTTGTTTTTCTTAAGGTTTAACAAACACAAAAGAAGAAAGCAAGAAAAAGGAAAATAAACTAGCATGGATATTATAGTGAAAAAGTATGAGCACCGACATATAGCAATGAGTGTGTGAACATAAATGTAATGTCAGTGAGAAATACGTACTCCCCCAAGCTTAGGCTTTTGGCCTAAGTTGGTTTATTGCCACGGATGGCCTGGCGGATATCCAAAGTTATAGTTGGGGTCGTACTGAGATGCAGCAGTCATTGCATCGTTGGCTGAAGCTTGGAGGCGAGCTATCTTAGCCCTCCTCTTATACTCTGCTACCTCCTCTCTGGTTATAAAATATCTCCCTTTTGCCTGAAAGTCAAAGAAAGTAGAAGCAGGGAGAGCGACGTGATAGGTGTGTCGTCTTTTAAAGATTAGTCGGTACTGGAGGAGCTGATCGTTCCTCTCAACAAAATGATGACGAACCATAGCCTCATAATCCAAATAAGCAGGAGGTAACTCAATATCATCCTCACGTATGGCTACACCAAGAAATTAGCTATACGGGTTGCATAAATTCCACCAAAGAAATCTCCATTAAATCTATTATGATGCAACCCACGTGCAACAATGGCTCCCAAATTATAAGATTTATCTCCCTAACACAGCACTCCTAAGAATACCGAGGTCGAGGGGACACACATGTGACATGCTTCATCCTTACCATTTACGCACCTACCTATGAAGAGAGCAAAATAATGTATAGAAGGAAAATGAATGCTCCCTATGGTAGCTTGTGCTATGTCTCTAGATTCCCCCACAGTTATACTAGCAAGAAAAATCTCTAAATTCAGATTTGCGAGGTTCGCTAGTACTACCCCATTGTGGAAGTTTGCAAGCAGTGGTAAAATCCTCTAAGTCCATGGTATAAGAATTTTCATAAAGATTAAACATGACAGTTTGAGAATTGCATGAAGATGAAAATTCAAACCTCCTCACAAAGGAACTAGTGAGGTAGTGGTACTAACGACACTTTTCCGCCTCAAAGCTCACAAGATCAGCGTTACGCAAATATGCGTTAAATTCTTCCTTAATTCCTGCTCGATCCATGAAGTCCTCTGAAGGCCATTCACAAGGCCGCACTGGGGCGTCCCTTGGTGGTTCATCATCAGCATCACGCATTGCAAGCCTGGGTCCTTGATTTTTTAAAGGACCACCTTGGTACATTTTCCTAAACATATTTCTTCCTCTGCAAAATTTCTGAAATTTTTAGTAACTTCAAATAAAAGTGAACCAAGCTCAACAAAATTGATAGCAACTACTCCTACAAGTACCTAGAGCCTATATCATGCATTAGAACTACTTGGAACAATATAAATTTGACATGCAAGCTCAAGAACATGGTCCCCTAGGTAGCACAAATTTGCAATGAATAAAGCACTAGAACAAAAATTAATTGGACCATTGGAGGAGTCACATACCAAGGAACAATCCCCCAAAGCAGTTTTGTGAGAGGTGCTTTGAGCAAGGAGAACCGAAATCACGGCAAAATGAGCTAGAACTCGTGCTTGAGCTGGATGGTGATTTTTTTGGGAGGAAGAAGAAGTGTGTGGGTGCAGGAATAAGTGGAGGGGAGCCACCATGGGCCCACGAGGCAGGGGGTGCGCCCAGGGGGTGGGCGTGCCCTGGACCCTCGTGGCCAGGTGCTTGCTCCCCCTGCTGTGTTCTCAGTGCCAGATGTTCTCAAATATTCCAGAAAAAACTTATTAAATTGGCAGGGTATTTGGAGAACTTTTATTTTCGGGGTATTTTTATATTGCACTGATAATTCAGAAAACAGACATAAAAAATACTATTTTTACTTTATTTCAACTAAATATCAGAAAGTAGAGAGAGGGTACAGAAGGTTTTGCTTCTAATTTCATCCATCTCATGCTCATCAAAAGGAATCTACTAACAAGGTTGATCAAGTCTTGTTAACAAACTCATTCCGAATAACATGGAACCAGAGAAATTTCAAATAACACTATGTTACCTCAACGGGGATATGCACATCCCCAATAATAAGAATATCATATTTCCTTTTGATAGTAGGAAGAGGAAATTCAAAACCTCCAAAAATAATCGATGGAATTTTCCAATAGAATTGATACTGTGGACTTGAGGTTGTTTCCTCGGAAAGTGTACCGTATGCTCATTACCATTAACATGAAAAGTGACATTGCCTTTGATAACAGCCCCTGCGGTATTCAAAAAGGGTCTTCCAAGAATAATAGACATACTATCGTCCTCGGGAATATCAAGAATAACAAAGTCCGTTAAAATAGTAACGTTCGCAACCACAACAGGCACATCCTCACGAGATACCGACAATTATAGCAGTTGATTTATCAGCCATTTGCAAAGATATTTCAGTAGGTGTCAACTTATTCAAATCAAATCTACGATATAAAGAGAGAGGCATAACACTAACACCGGCTCCAAGATCACATAAAGCAGTTCTAACATAATTTCTTTTAATGGAGCATGGTATAGTGGGTACTCCTGGATCTCCAAGTTTCTTTGGTATTCCACCCTTAAAAGTATAATTTGCAAGCATGGTGGAAATTTCAGCTTTCGGTGTCTTTCTTTTATTTATAACAATTTCTTTCATATACTTGGCATAAGGATTCATTTTGAGCATATCAGTCAAACGCATACGCAAAAAGATAGTTCTAATCATTTCAGCAAAGCGCTCAAAATCCTCATCATCCTTTTTCTTGGTTGGTTTGGGAGGAAAAGGCATGGGTTTACGAACCCATGGTTCTCTTTCTTCTTACCGTGTTTCCTAGCAACAAAATCTCTCGTATCATAACCTTGATTCTTTGATTGTGGGTTATCAAGATCAACAGCAGGTTCAATTTCTACAACATTACCATTGCTAGGTTGAGCATCAACATGAACATCATCATTAACATTATTCTTTGGGTTCATGTTCATTACCGGTTGTGTTTCAGCATCAGAAATAGAAATATCATTTGGATTCTTAGGTGGTTCAGCAATAGGTTCACTAGAAGCATGCAAAGTCCTATCATTTTTCTTTTTCTTCTTTTTAGAAGGACTAGGTGCATCAATATTATTTCTCTGAGAGTCCTGCTCAATTATCTTAGGATGGCCTTCAGGATACAAAGGTTCCCGAGTCATTTTACCAGTTTTAGTATCCACTCTAACAGCATAGTCATTATTCTTACTATTTAATTCATTGAGCATATCATTTTGAGCCTTAAGTACTTGTTCTACTTGAGTGGTAACCATAGAAGCATGTTTACTAATGAGTTTAAGTTCACCTTTAACTCTAGACATATAATCACCCAAGTGTTCAATCATATAAGCATTTTGTTTTAATTGTCTACCAACATAAGCATTGAAATTTTCTTGTTTGACAATAAAATTGTCACTCATCTAAGCATTGTCTAGCAGACTTATAAAGAGGAATATCACCTTCATCAAATCTATAGAGAGAATTTACCTTTACTACCTGTGTCGGGTTATCAAGACCATGAGTTTCTTCAATAGGTAATGGATTAAGATCAGATATTTCTTCAATAGGCGGTAAATTAAGACCATGTATTTCTTCAATAGGAGGTAAATTCTTAACATCTTCAGCTTTAATACACTTTTCTTTCATAGATTTATTTGCCTCTTGCATATCTTCGTGGATCGAGGAATAGAAACGCCCTCTTCTTCGGAGTTGGCTTAGGAGTTGGTTCGTGAAGTGTCCAATTATTTTCATTGGTCAACATATTATTCAATAGGATTTCAGCTTCATCCGGTGTTCTTTCCACGAAAATGTAATCCAGCGCAACTATCCGGTGGTCTCTGGAAGCATCGGTTAGTCCATTATAAAAGATATCAAGTATTTCATTTTCTTAAGAGGATGATCAGTGAGCATTAAGTAATTGGAGAAGCCTCCCCCAAGCTTGTGGGAGACTCTCTTCTTCAATTTGCACAAAATTATATATATCCCTTAAATTAGCTTATTTCTTATGAGCAGGGAAATATTTGGCAGAGAAGTAATCAATCATATCCTGGGGGCTACGCACACAACCAGGATCAAGGGAATTAAACCATATCTTAGCATCACCCTTTAATGAGAACGGAAATATTTTAAGGATATAAAAGTAGCGAGTTCTCTCATCATTAGTGAATAGGGTGGCTATATCATTTAATTTTGTAAGATGTGCCACAAAAGTTTCAGATTCATAGCCACAAAAAGGATCAGATTCAATCATAGTAATTATAACAGGATCAATAGAGAATTCATAATCCTTATCAGTAACAAAGATGGGTGAAGTAGCATAAGCAGGATCATATTTCATTGTAGCATTCAGAGTTTTTTGTTTCAGCTTAGCTAATAATTTCTTAAGATGACTTCTATCATTGCAAGCAAGAAAGTCTCTTTTAGTTTCTTCATCCATAACATAGCCCTCAGGCACAACAGGAAATTCATATTTATTGGGAGAGCCTTCATCATCACTTTCATCAATATTATCAGGTTCAATAATTTCATTTTCTCTAGCCCTAGCAAGTTGTTCATCAAGAAATTCACCAAGTGGCACAGTAGTATCAAGAATAGAAGTAGTTTCATCATAAGTATCATGCATAGCAGAAGTGGCATCATCAATAACATGCGACATATCGTAATTAATAGCGAAGCGGGTTTAGGTGTCGCAAGCTTACTCAAAAGCAGAAGGTGAATCAAGTGCGTAGCTAGATGGCAGTTCCTTACCTCCCTAGTAGTTGAGGGATAAATTTTATTTTCTCGCTCTATCAAGTTCCTCATAGTGACCAGCAGATATAAATCCCAAGTGACTCAAAGAATAGAGCTGTGCTCCCCGGCATGGCGCCCGAAAATAGTCTTGATAACCCACAAGTATAGGGATCGCAACAGTTTTTGAGGTAGAGTATTCAACCCAAATTTATTGATTCGACACAAGGGGAGCCAAAGAATATTCTCAAGTATTAGCAGTTGAGTTGTCAATTCAACCACACCTGGATAACTTAGTATCTGTAGCAAAGTGTTTAGTAGCAAAGTAATATGATAGTAGCGGTAGCAAAAGTAATATTTTTGGGTTTTGTAGTGATTGTAACAGTAGCAACGGAAAAGTAAATAAGCGAAGAACAATATGTGAAAAGCTCGTAGGCATTGGATCGGTGATGGAGAATTATGCTGGATGCGGTTCATCATGTAACAATCATAACATAGGGTGACACAGAACTAGCTCCAATTCATCAATGTAATGTAGGCATGTATTCCGAAGATAGTCATACGTGCTTATGGAAAAGAACTTGCATGACATCTTTTGTCCTACCCTCCCGTGGCAGCGGGGTCCTAATGGAAACTAAGGGATATTAAGGCCTCCTTTTAATAGAGTACCGGGCCAAAGCATTAACACATAGTGAATACATGAACTCCTCAAACTACGGTCATCGCCGGGAGTGGTCCCGGTTATTTTCACTTCAGGGTTGCCGGATCATAACACATAGTAGGTGTCTATAGACTTGCAAGATAGGATCAAGAACTCACATATATTCATGAAAACATAATAGGTTCAGATCTGAAATCATGGCACTCGGGCCCTAGTGACAAGCATTAAGCATAGCAAAGTCATAGCAACATCAATCTCGTAACATAATGGATACTAGGATCAAACCCTAACAAAACTAACTTGATTACATGATAAATCTCATCCAACCCATCACCGTCCAGCAAGCCTACGATGGAATTACTCACGCACGGCGGTGAGCATCATGAAATTGGTGATGGAGGACGGTTGATGATGACGATGGTGACGGATTCCCCTCTCCGGAGCCCCGAACGGACTCCAGATCAGCCCTCTTGGGAGAGTTTTGGGCTTGGCGGCGGCTCCGTATCGTAAAACGCAATGAATCTTTCTCTCTGTTTTTTTTCTCCCCGAACACGAATATATGGAGTTGGAGTTGAGGTCGGTGGAGCTCCCAGGGGCCCACGAGGCGGGCGCGCCTGTAGGTAGGCGCCCCCACCCTCGTGGCTAGGTGTGGGCCCCTGCCTTGATTCTTTTGCCAATATTTTTAATATTTTCCAAAAATAAGTTCCGTGGAGTTTGTGTCGATGAGAACTTTTGTTTACGCACATAAATAACACCATGCCAATTCTGCTGAAAACAATCGGTCAAGGTTAGTTCCATTAAAATTATGCAAGTTGTAGTCCAAAACAAGGGCAAAAGTGTTTAGAAAAGTAGATACGACGGAGATGTATCAAGCAGCAATCATAGCACCTGGCCTGTGACTGTATGTATCTGTTACCTTCCTCCTTGGTTGTGCATGAAGCGAAAGTTCATTATGATGCCAGTGCTCATCCAAGGCCCTAAGCAACCTAGCAACGACATTGATGTGTAACTAAGACAATTAGTTGAAGAAATTTTATAGTTGTGGGCTAAAAAAGGTGTACATGTGTGGGATGAGCACAAACAGCAGGAATTTGACCTACGAGCATTGCTATTTGTAACCATGAATGATTGGACTACTCTTAGTAACATTTCAGGATAGACAAACAAGAGATACCACGCATGCACACACTGTTTAGATGAGACTGAAAGTATATATTTGGACAAATGCAAGAAGAATGTGTACACAGGACATGGTCGATTTCTTCCACCAAGCATGCCTTAAGGAAGAAAGGCAAGCATTTCAAAGGTGAGGCGAGATCACCGTAGAAGCACGCCCTCCGTCTTTGGTGATTATATACTTGATATGGTCAAGGATTTACAAGTAATCTTTGGAAAGGGTCCTGGCGGACAATCTGTTCCGAATGACGCTGAGGGACACGCACCCATGTGGAAGAAGAAATCTATATTTTGGGACCTACCCTATTGGAAAGACCTAGAGGTCCGCTCTGCAATCGACGTGATGCACGTGACGGAGAATCTTTGTGCGAACCTGCTAGGCTTCTTGGGTGTGTATGGGAAGACAAAAGATACACCGGGGGTACGGGAGGACCAACAACGTATGAGTGAAAAAGACAGCACGCATCCAAAGCAGTATCAGGGTCCTGCAAGCTACGCGCTTACCAAAGTAGAGAAGGAAATCTTTTTTGAATGCATGCTCAGTATCAAGGTATCGTCTGGCTTCTCGTCGAATATAAAGGGAATAATAAATATGCTAGAGAAAAAAATCTAGAACCTAAAGCCTCATGACTGCCACATGATTATGACGCAACTGCTTCTGGTTGCATTGAGGGGGCTTCTACTAGAAAATGTTCGATTAGCCATTGTGAAGCTATGTGCATTCCTCAATGCAATTTCTCAGAAGGTAATCGATCCAGAAATCCTACCAAAGTTATAGAATGATTTGGTCCAATGTCATCTCAGTTTCGAGTTGGTGTTCCCACCATCCTTCTTCAATATTATAAAGCACGTCCTAGTTCACCTAGTCGACGAGATTGCCATTCTCGGTCCTGTATTTCTACACAATATGTTCCCCTTTGAGAGGTTCATGGGAATCTTAAATAAATATGTTCATGACCGTGCTAGGCCAGAAGGAAGCATCTCCAAGGTCCATGAAACAGAGGAGGTCATTGCATTTTGTGTTGACTTTATTCCTGACCTTAAGCCGATTGGTGTTCCTCAATCGTGGCATGAGGGGAGACTGAGTGGAAAAGGCACGCTAGGAGCAGATTCAATAATATGTAGGGACGAGCATTCTTGGGCGCAAGCACACTACACAGTTGTATAGAATTCTACCTTGGTGGCCCCATATATCAATGAACACAAGAATATTCTACGCTCCAAACACCCGGAGCAGTCTGACGACTGGATTACATGTGAACACATCGGGACTTTCGGCGGTTGGTTGCAAACACATCTCTTGGGTAACAACTTTGTTGGAGATGAGCTGTACTTGTTGGCCAGGACACCATCTTCGACTGTATTGACTTACCAAGGGTACAAGATGAATGGAATACATTTTACACGACCGCCCAAGATAAAAAGAGCATGAACCAAAACAGTGGTACCCGCTTTGATGCAGCAAACACCAATAGGGCAAAGGACACATATTATGGTTATATAGAGGAGATATGGGAACTTTATTATGGATGTGAATTTAAGGTCCCTTTGTTTCGGTGCAAATGGGTCAATCTGACAGGAGACGGGGTACAGGTAAACCCGCAGTACGGAGTGACAACAGTGGATCTCAACAATCTTGGGTACACAGATAAACCTTTTGTCCTAGCCAATGATGTGGTGCAGGTTTTCTATGTGAAGGACATGTCTACCAAACCGAGACAAAGAAAAGATAAGGAAGCGAATACATCATACAATGAGCCAATTCACCACATAGTTCTTTCAGGGAAAGGAAACATCTTGGGAGTGGAGGACAAGACAGACATGTCTGAAGATTATGAAAAGTTTCATGAAATTCCTCCCGTCAAAGTGAAGACTGACCAAGCATCTTGTTAAATGATGAAGATTATCCATTGTTACGGTGCAATAAGCAAGGGACACACACGAAGAAAAAGTGAAGACTTTCTCTCTTGTGAAGACAACATATTAGATGGTACGATTGTTCAAGTAACTGTTCGACATCTACAAGATAACCGAATATTTTGCACCTTTGATTCTAGGTTGAAAGCCATAGTTATGCTCCACAAATATTCTGATGATGGCTTTGATCTAGAATACCACTGTAATTGTCGTGGAATTGTCACGGCAGATGTCCTAGAGGAAGGACTTAGTCGTGGAGCCAACGCAACTAGGTTAGCTTAAAGGGGTTAATAGGGACAAAGGAAACAGAGAGTTTATACTGGTTCGGTGATAACCCACAAGTATAGGGGATCACAATAGTTTTCGAGGGTAGAGTATTCAACCCAAATTTATTGATTCGACACAAGGGGAGCCAAAGAATATTCTCTAGTATTAGGAGTTGAGTTGTCAATTCAACCACACCTGGATAACTTAGTATCTGCAGCAAAGTGTTTAGTAGTAAAGTAGTATGGAAGTAACGGTAACGGTGGCAAAAGTAATATTTTTGGGTTTTATAGTGATTGTAACAGTGGCAATGGAAAAGTAAACAAGCAAAGAACAATATGTGAAAAGCTCGTAGGCACTGGATCGGTGATGGAGAATTATGCCGGATGCGATTAGTCATGTAACAGTTATAACATAGGGTGACACGTAACTAGCTCCAATTCATCAATGTAATGTAGGCATGTATTCGAATATAGTCATACGTGCTTATGGAAAAGAACTTGCATGACATCGTTTGTCCTACCCTCCGTGGCAGCGGGATCCTAATGGAAACTAAGGGATATTAAGGCCTCCTTTTAATAGAGTACCAGACCAAAGCATTAACACATAGTGAATACATGAACTCCTCAAACTACGGTCATTGATACGTCTCCAACGTATCTATAACTTTTTATTGCTCCATGCTATATTATCTACTGTTTTGGACATTTTTGGGCTTTATTATCCACTTTTACATTATTTTTGGGACTAACCTATTAACCGGAGGCCCAACCCAGAATTGTTGTTTTTTGCCTATTTCAGAGTTTCGCACAAAAGGAATATCAAACGGAGTCCAAATGAATGAAACCTTCGGGAGCGTGATTTTCTCACCGAACATGATCCAGGAGACTTGGACCCTAGGTCCAGAAAGAAAGGAGGAAGGCACGAGGTAGGTGGCGCACCCACCCCCCAGGGTGTGCCCTCCACCCTCGTGGGCCCCCTGTTGCTCCACCAACGTACTCCTTCCTCCTATATATACCTACATACCCCCAAACGATCAGATACGGAGCCAAAAACCTAATTCCACCGCCGCAACCTTCTGTACCCACGAGATCCCATCTTGGGGCACTGTTTGAGCTCCATGGGAGGAGGAACCCATCACGGAGGGCTTCTACATCAACACCATAGCCTCTCCAGGTGAAGTGTGAGTAGTTTACCTCAGACCTTCGGGTCCATAGTTAGTAGATCATATGGCTTCTTCTCTCTTTTTGGATCTCAATACAATGTTCTCCCCCCTCTCTCGTGGAGATCTATTAGATGTAGTCTTCTTTTTGCGGTGTGTTTGTTGAGATCGATGAATTGTTGGTCTATGGTCAAGATTATCTATGAACAATTTTTGAATCTTCTCTGAATTCTTTTATGTATGATTGGTTATCTTTGCAAGTCTCTTCGAATTATCAGTTTGGTTTGGCCTACTAGATTGGTTTTTCTTGCAATGGGAGAAATGCTTAGCTTTGGGTTCAATCTTGCGGTGTCCTTTCCCAGTGTGATGGGGCGACAAAGGCACGTATTGTATTGTTGCCATCGAGGATAACAAGATGGGGTTTTATCATATTGCATGAATTTATCCCTCTACATCATGTCATCTTGCTTAAAGGCGTTACTCTGTTTTCATGAACTTAATACTCTAGATGCATCTTTGGAGAGCGGTCGATGAGTGGAGTAATAGTAGTAGATGCAGGTGAGTCGGTCTACTTGTCTCTGACGTGATGCCTATATACATGATCATACCTAGATACTCTCATAACTATGCTCAATTCTGTCAATTGCTCAACAGTAATTCGTTCACCCACCGCAAAATACTTATGCTCATGAGAGAAGTTACTAGTGAAACCTATGGCCCCCGGGTATATCTTCATCATATTAATCTTCCATTACTTTGTTATTTCCTTTGCTTCTTTATTTTGCTTTTATTTTACTTTGCATCTTTATCACAAAAATACTAAAAATATTATCCTATCATATCTATCAGATCTCACTCTCGTAAGTGACCGTGAAAGGATTGACAATCCCTCAACATGTGCTCCGATACCATCTTGTAGCGACCCGACCTCAGACGGTCAAGTCTCTGTGCTTAAGTGTCATCCCTGGATCGGTATGCTGACACACACAATACTCGAAGGATCTATAACAGAGGTAAATCACATGTATAAAGTAACGTAAAATATTATTACCACAATCCAAATAGCGGAAGAAACAAGGTTGTGGATTCCCATCAACACCAATGTCAAAGTTGAGTGTAGAAATCGTAACCCTAACGTATCACTTACTATTCATAAGAATTCTCGCAACATGAGACATTGCAGCCACAAAGGGTCGTAAGACATTAAATGTAATGGCAAATTCACACCATAGGATAATGATGAATAATGGCTATCACTACATGCATATTTGGCTGGTAGAAAAGCTCTATGGTTATAATGTTTTTGTGAAAAGCCAATTTTTCCCAACTGCAAAGGAATATATTTTATTTAACTACAAAGTTGATTGATAAATATTGAGAAGGTTCCTCCAACTCAATCCCAAAATAATAATCATTAACCCAATCAAATTAATTTAAATAGAGTGTTGGGATCAACATGATAATCCAAGAACCGAGACTCAAAATTGTCCATAACCGGGGACACGGCTAACCATGATTAGTTTGTACACTCTGCAGAGGTTGGCGCACTTTTCCCCACAAGACTCGATCTCCTCCGTTGGATTTCTCGCACTACATGGTGTTTGAGAAACGGATGACTGAGACACAGTCTTTCAGAAACATTAACTCTTTACTCCGGGCAGACCATACCAACCTACATCCCTCTACCTGCTGATCTACCTCTTCAAGACCTCATGCAACTTACTCAACTATGCTAGAGCCCATAATAGCTTGTGGCTGCACACGGAAGTTTCTAGCATGAATAACCTTATGATCCCTTTGAGCCTGGGTGGCATTCCATAGGGTGATCACACGGGTCCTCCGGGATCCCCTTGGGCAAGCACCGGGTTCTCCAGGTGCCCGGGCAAACCACTGGGTGCTCCAGGGTGCCCCAACCAATCCACCCAGATATGTATTAAAATAGCCACCTTAAATTAACCATTAAATAATAATCTCACATCTGTCATGGATACACTCAATCCCAAATCCACGTCTATGAGCATAGCATAGCAGTATAAGCATAACGTAGTAACTCCCAGGGTTTGAATGCAGGACAATAGGTTCCTACCTCATCAACTACTTCCCAATACCCACATGTTATCAAATCCTAACCATGCAATGTTTGAGGGTGAAACTAATGCATAAAAACTGGGTATGAAAGGGATATGATCAAAGTGTGAACTTGCCTGCAATGTTGATGAAGATGATTCGCACGCAACACTCTTGATAGTTCTACTCGTCACACTCCGGTCAACCTATCGTAAGCAAGCAATAGAACCACACATAAGCAATCACTCAATGGATCGTAAAGAACGAGGAAGACGATTCGAAAGCTTGAAACCAAGCAAATAACTCTTCCAACATAAAAAAATTTCTAACAGTACCAAAATTATGTGAATTTGGCCTTATCAGAAAGTTTAGGTCAAGAGCTTCGATAAGCAAAAAGAATCAACTAAATCGGCGTTATAAAACTCAAGTTACGATCAAACGAAGTTCAAATACAAATCTGTTCTAATTCAAATTTAAAACTTTCAAAAACATGTTTAAGTTGTTTTACTGGATAGAGGAGATCATAACAAAGAAGTGGGCGTTGGTTTCATTGGATTTGGACAAACGAGTAAAAAGTTATGCTAGTTTGAAAAACAAGGGCCAATCTGTAAATAAAATACTCACAAACGAGTCCCTGGAGGAAAACTAAAATAAAAGAAAAAGACTAAATAGCAAACGTTCGCTACAGAAACTTATATGACAAAAACGTTCGTTGCAAAGACTAAAACAACGAACATTCACTACTTAACTAGGTTATTAAGAAAAACCGGGTTTAACCAAAAGAATCGAAGGCTAAAAATAAACCGGATCGGACCGGGTGGTTTTACCGGTCCATGGCGGGTCAACGGGATGGCGGTTTCGCGGCTGCAATGAGGAAGTCGGTGGATGCGCGCAACAGCAATGACGGCGGGCTGCCCGGCCAGGCGGAAAGCGGCCAGCAATGCTACTAAGCGGCGACGGCGAGAAGCGGCGATGCGCGGAAGTGCGGCGGCGGATCTCGCCCGGGCGGCAGTTGCTGCGAGGATTTGTCTTGAGGCGAGGGCAGCGCTATTTATGGAGGGAGGGGACGAGATGGCGTGCGGGAGGGGCAAGGGGGCGGCGCAGAGTCCGCAGGCGGCACGGACGTCGAGGCGGCGGCGGACTCCCGAGCGGAGTCCCGCTCGGGGACGGAGGCAATGGCGCGCTGGGCCTTGGCCTGGCTTCGGCTGGGCCGGCCCAGTCGGAGGGAAGTTCTTTTTCTTAAAAAAGACAGACAAAGAAAAATAATATAAACTAAATGAAATAAAAACAAAACTATAGGCATATAATATATCAAAATTTTCAGAAAAAGATTTCCAACAACATGGACATTTTTGTAAATTCAAATAAAATCCACACAAACTTAAATAAAGCAAAGAGTGCTACTGTTCTAATAAAATTCAATAAAAATCATTTTAAAAATACCAAAATGATTTCAAATTTATTTCTCTCAATTTTACATTGTAGGGAATCATGTTACCCTAATTTCCATATATATTATTTTTGAAGAAAAATAATTTGAATAAAACCCAAATAACTCCAAATTGAAAATAATTTTCAAAAAGAATTTTATTTGATCCTTTTAAACTTCCAACTCATATTTCATCTGTTTTGAAGAAGTCATTTTATCTTTTCTCACGAAAATCATTGAGTTGCATGAATTTTATGAATTGAAATATTTGGAAATGAAATTCAAATATATTCAAATACCCTTTTCATTTAATTAAATGGAAGAAGTCATGTCATCTTCTCTCTAAGGTTTTGTATTTGAAAAGAATTTGAATTCACGGAAATCAGAATGAAAGTTTGGGAAAGTCCTTTTATTCCCTTTCATTTAACTTTCAAAAGTTTCAAATTCCACTCAATTTCACAAAAGCAACCACACCACAATCAATTAATCAATCAAAACTATCTATTTATTATAACATTCCAAAATTTAGAATTTTGGGATGTTACAAACCTACCACCCTTAGTATGAATCTCGTCCTCGAGATTCGGAGAGGCTAGAAAGAAATAGTTTAGGTTTGGGGGTTCTTCTCAAAATCCATCGATCGTCTCCGGGGTCGCGGGTGCCACCCTTAGAAACATTGTTACGGTCCCATCGATACTCATATACTCCATCCTTATTCTTGACGAGGCCGGTCTTCTCAGATTTTCAGAAAAATTCCTTCTCTTGGCTCTTACAGTAGTGGCATAACCTTTACCACAATTCTTCTGTCCTTTCATCTTGGTAAGGTTCTTCCATGATCGGGTCTTCTTAGTCGACAGGTCCAGCGGCAAAACTAACAACTATCGATATCTCATGGTGGTCAACAATTTATGGTTTCTCCTGCAGGAAATGGGTCTGGTTAATCCTCACCATATAACCTACGGTTGGCAAAAACTGCCTTGTACAAGGGAAAATACTTATACCATTCTAAGGTTCAAACAAGGTTTAATACCGTCGTCTCTCTACTATAGGTAAGTCACTCAGATTTACCATCCCACATAGCAAGGCGAATAATAAGAGTAAGTCGGTATGGTGATCAATCCATCCCGCACTTTTAAATCATTACCTTGTATACGATTTAGTGAATCTCGCATTCTACCACTCGGTCATCCTCCCAAGCATTGCGGAATTTCTCTTGTCGGCGAACCAAGTTCGGATATATCCATTGATTCTGCAAGCCAAACAAACATCTATCATTCCTTCACAACTCTCAGGTTTTGCGTTACTCCTATAAAATCGTCTGTTGATAAAATCGTAACTTCTTCCAAGGTTTTTCCTTCAGCAAGAATGTGCTTGCTTCTTGGCAAGTCCTGGGGCCTGTGGGTTATGGCCCTTCTCATCACTTGCAAACCTTGAATTCATCATCAGGGCAACTGATCCTTATTCCAACATCCAGCTTCCTGGCATTCTTAAGTCCATCCAATTATACTGTCTCTCTTCCTTCTACGGGTACCAAAACTAAGACGTGATTACTCCGACTCATCATGGATTTACAATTGCTCCATATTACCAACATCGTACCTCGTTTATATCCAATAGTACTTCATATATCCTTGGGATATGCCACATATCGAGACAAAACTAGTAATTATCTTGTCCAACGTCCACTCCATGGAATATCATTTATCTTCTCCAGGGTTCAAGTGTTCTCATAGGGTACTACCACCCTTAAAATGCTCCAATTCCTCCATAGACCATATTTGTCATATCCTCGAAAATGGTCAAAATCTTTCTTCATAGAGTAACAACTTATAAAATCTATATCGGTACCAACGATGCTAACTTTATTGATTCTCCAATTATTACAATCTCCTGCATTTCCATTACATGCCTCAACTCAACACTTCAATACAAAAGAGTTGTTCCTACTACTTCTACTACTACTACTACCATACTTCTCAAAGACACAACTAATTATCACAAGTCTCCTTCTCCTTGGGACAATCTCTGGCAAAGTGCCCTGCTTCATTACAACGAAAACATATTACTTCTGACATGTCTCGAGGTTTCCTTTTTGGGCAACTGTTGAAGTAGTGCCCTGACTCCTTGCACCTGAAACAGGTGATATGACTCAGGTCCTTCCTGGAATCCAATCTACTTCTCTTCCTGGAATTTTCCATTCCAATCAGGGCTTCTATTTCCTGTGGATCATACTCTACTTCCTCCGTCAAAATTCTACTAGATCCCCATTCATACAATTATGGGAGATGTGTCCTTCTTATCCACATGAATAGCATGACTTGGTGCAGGGTTTAATTGGTTCTTCTTTGGGTGTGTCCTCCACCTCTTCCTTCATCACTGGTTCTTGGAGAATTCCCATGAGGGCTCCTTTCATTGCTTCTTTCTTCTGCTGGATGGTTCTTTGTACCATGGGGTAAATGTGACACTGAGCAGGGTAGTGGGTAGTCCCTTCACACAAGAAACAAGTAATCTGCCTAGTTGGGCATTCTTCAGGTAGGTGACTTCCTTCACCATTAGGGCATTCATCCTTGTATTATTTATGGTTGTGTCCTATTTCCCCACAAAGCTTGCATGCACAAGGTTTCTTCATATCCTTTCCAGAAGGCTTCAATTTCTGGGACACAAACCGAGACTTTAGCAAAGTCAACTTAAAATCTTTCCAAGTGGTTACTCCTTGCCATCCATTGATGGTTTGGTACATCCTCCACCAAATAGCAGCACCTCTTTCAAAGCACTGAAGAGCATGCTGGGTCATATCCTTTCCGGCTATAGTGTTATTCTCCACATGATCGTCCATGTTCTGAATCCATCGGTCTGTCTCCAATTGACTTATCGGTCCCGGAAATGTTGGTTCATCTCCATTCATCCTCTATTGGGTCCATGGGTTTGGGGCGAGATAAGAGAGAAAGAGAGGGATACACACAATACAAACAAAAGTTTTGAAAGACAGATTTTATTTGTGGCTGTCGGAAAAACATCAAACAAATGACCGCTCAAAATCATCGCATCTAACGTAGGTATATAACAGGGGTTTGGTCTTCTAAAGGTCAACGTCGCCAAAATTTTCAAGTCTTGTTCATGTCTCCGATGGCTTCTTCCGATCGTGCATGTACTTCTAAAGTTCTTTTGCCAGATCATCTTTGTTGACGCGAAGTCTCTCGTGACATCCTTTAATATTTTTGGAGTTGCGTTCCAAACTTCTGGGTTTCAACATCCTTGGCATGATCCATGGTCCTACTGTCCTTCAGTTCCTGACGAATCTCCGGTATCTCAAGGTTTTGCTCCTCCATCATGGCTACTTTCAACCACGGGTCATGAGTCCTTCACGAAATGCTTACTTGTCGAATACTACTTCACGAAGGTTCATCTTAAACTTCACGATGTAATGCTCCGGATCCTGGCGATACACCGGCTAAGGTTAAAGTTGCATCCTTTCGATAGATGCTCCATCGAGCCTTCTACCATCCAATCCTTCCATGCATGTGCATACTTAACTCCACACGATGACAATAGCATAAGCGGGCGATAACACCATGGTTAGCCATGTCTATGCCCATGTTACTGCCATGAGCTTTCATTCCATAATTGATATCTCCTGTCTTGGGGTTTTCTTGATAACAACTTTGAGTTCTAATGCTCCATGTTCCTGTTTCTCTATACACCTTGATCTCGGTATCGACTTCCTTAGTCTCCGCCAATTTCCATAAGGGTAGCCTTCCTAGGTCATACAAATCCGAAATTCTTGAGCCTTCAAATTCTCCTAGTCTTCGGAGTCTTCAATCGTTGTAGTTTCCATCATTATAATGCACAGTAAAATCCTCTTCATTATGATGTGGTCTTAGTTGTCCGATATCTGGTACTTCTTGGAGGGCTCTCATCCGTCAATTCTTCGCGTGGTCAAAAGGGGAAAAGGGTACGGTCTCACTAAAAGGGAATATTCTGATAGCTCAGAAAAGAAGAGAGGCAAAAGATCCTTTTGAAATGAAGTTGTAGAGAAAAATCATTCCTATGGGCTTGCTAGTTTCTAGGGGTCACGTCCTATAGTCAACATGTGCTCTGATACCATCTTGTAGCGACCCGACCTCAGACGGTCAAGTCTCTGTGCTTAAGTGTCATCCCTGGATCGGTATGCTGACACACACAGTACTCGAAGGATTTATAACAGAGGTAAATCACATGTATAAAGTAACATAAAATATTATTACCTCAATCCAAATAGCGGAGGAAACAAGGTTGTGGATTCCCATCAACACCAACGACAAAGTTGAGTGTAGAAATCGTAACCCTAACATATCACTTACTCGTTGTAAGAATTCGTGCAACATGAGACATTGCAGCCACAAAGGGTCAGTACATTGAATGTACTGGAAAATTCACACCATAGGATAATGATGAATAATGGCTATCACTACATGCATATTTGGTTGGTGGAAAAGCTCTATGGTTATAATGTTTTTTGCGAAAAGCCAATTTTTCCCTACTGCAAAGGAATATATTTTATTTAACTACAAAGTTGATTGATAAATATTGAGAAGGTTCCTCCAACTAAATCCCAAAATAATAATCATTAACCCAATCAAATTAATTTAAATAGAGTGTTGGGATCAACATGATAATCCAAGAACCAGAGACTCAAAATTGTCCATAACCGGGACACGACTAACCATAATTAGTTTATACACTCTGCAGAGGTTTTGCACTTTTCCCCACAAGACTCGATCTCCTCCGTTGGATTTCTCGCACTACATGGTGTTTGAGAAATGGATGACCGAGACACAGTCTTTCAGAAACATCAACTCTTTACTTCGGGCAAACCATACCAACCTACATCCCTCTACCTGCTCATCCACCTCTTCAAGAGCTCATGCAACTTACTCAACTATGCTAGAGCCCATAATAGCTTTTGGCTGCGCACGGAAGTTTCTAGCATGAATAACCTTATGATCCCTTTCAGCCTGGGTGGCATTCCATAGGGTGATCACGGGTCCTCCGGATCCCCTTGGGCAAGCACCTTTGGGTTCTCCAGTGCCCGGCAAACCACGGGGTGCTCCAGGTGCCCCAACCAATCCACCCAGATGTGTATTAAAGTAGCCACCTTAAGTTAACCATTAAATAATAATCTCACATCTGTCATGGATACACTCAATCCCAAATCGACGTCTACGAGCATAGCATAGCAGTATAAGCATAATGTAGTAACTCCCAGGGTTTGAATGCAGGACAATAGGTTCCTACCTCATCAACTACTTCACAATACCCACATGTTATCAAATCCTAACCATGCAATGTTTGAGGGTGAAACTAATGCATAAAAACCGGGTATGAAAGGGATATGATCAAAGTTGAACTTGCCTGCAATGTTGATGAAGATGATTCGCACTCAACACTCTTGATAGATGTACTCGTCACACTCCGGTCAATCTATCGTAAGCAAGCAATAGAACCACACATAAGCAATCACTCAATAGATCAGAAAGAACGAAGAAGACGATTCGGGAAGCTTCGAAACCAAGCATATAACTCTTGCAACATAAAACAATTTCTAATAGTACCAAAATTATGTGAATTTTGCCTTATCATATATTTTAGGTCAAGAGCTTCGATAAGCAAAAAGAATCAACTAAATCGGAGTTATAAAACTCAAGTTACGATCAAACGAAGTTCAAATACAAATCTGTTCTAATTCAAATTTTAAAACTTTCAAAAACATTTTTAATTTGTTTTACTGGATAGAGGATATCATAACAAAAAAGTTGGCGTTGGTTTCATTGGATTTGGACAAACGAGTAAAAATTTATGCTAGTTTGAAAACAAGGGCCAATCAGAAATAAAATACTCACAAACGAGTCCCTGGCAGAAAACTAAAATAAAAGAAAAAGACTAAATAGCGAACATTCGCTACAGAAACTTATAAGATGAAAACGTTCACTGCGAAGACTAAAACAACGAACGTTCACTACTTAACTAGGTTGTTAAGAAAAACCGGGTTTAACCAAAAGAACCAAGGTCAAAATAAATCGGATCTCGACCAGCGGTTTTACCGGTCCACGGCGGGTCAACGGACGGCGGTTTCCGTGCTGCCGGGAAGTGCGGCGGCGGATGCGAGCCAAGAACGGCGAGACGGCGCGGGCTGCGCGACGCGAGGAGGCTACGGCGGCCGGGCGGTGCTAAGCGGCGGCAAGCAGCAGCTAGCGCGGACGACGAGAAGCGGCGATGCGAAGTGCGGCGGGCTGATCTCGCCGGGCGGCGGGCGGTTACACGAGGAGGAGTGGCGCGGCGGTTGCTGCGAGGAGTGGCCCGGGGCGAGGGGGCGGCGCTATTTATGGAGGGAGGGGACGAGATGGCGTGCGGGAAGGGCAAGGGGGCGGCGCAGAGTCCGGAGGCGGCACGGACGTCGAGGCGGCGGCGGACTCCGGAGCGGAGTCCTGCTTTCGAGGATGGGCGATGGCACTGGCCTTGGCTCGGCTTTGGCTGGCCGCCCAAATCGGGGAAGTTCTTTTTTTAAAGACAGACAAAGAAAAATAATATAAACTAAATAAAATAAAAACAAACTATAGGCATATAATATATCAGAATTTTCAGAAAAAGATTTCCAACAACATGGACATTTTTGTAAAATCAACTAAAATCCGCACAAATTTAAATAAAGCAAAGCGTGCTACTGTTCTAATAAAATCTAATAAAAATCATTTTAAAAATACCAAAATGATTTCAAATTTATTTCTCTCCAATTTTCTGTTGTAGGGAATCATGTTATCCTAATTTCCATATATTTTATTTTTGGAGAAAAATAATTTGAATAAAACCCAAATAACTCCAAATTGAAAATAATTTTCAAAAGGATTTTATTTTGATCCTTTTAAACTTCCAACTCATATTTCATCTGTTTTGAAGAAGTCATTTTATCTTCTCTCATGAAAATCATTGAGTTGCATGAATTTTATGAATTGAAATATTTCCAAATGAAATTCAAATATTTTCAAATACCCTTTTTATTTAGTTAAATGGAAGAAGTCATGTCATCTTCTCTCTAGGGTTTTGTATTTGAAAAGAATTTGAATTCACGGAAACCAGAAAGCAAAGATGAAAGTTTGGGAAAGTCCTTTTATTCCCTCTCATTTAACTTTCAAAAGTTTCGAATTCCACTCAATTTCACACAAGCAACCACACCACAATCAAACAATCGATCAAAACTATCTATTTATTATAACATTCCAAAATTTAGAATTTTGGGATGCTACATTTCCTCTCCCCCACTTCACCCTTGCCTTTTTATTCGCCCTCTTTCCGCTTTGCCTCTTTTGCCCTTCTTTTTGTTTGCTCGTGTGTTGGATTGCTTGCTTGTCACGATGGCTCAAGATAATACCAAATTGTGTGACTTTTCCAATACCAACAATAATGATTTCCTTAGCACTCCGATTGCTCCTCTTACCAATACTGAATCTTGTGAAATCAATACTGCTTTGTTGAATCTTGTTATGAAAGATCAATTCATCGACTTTCCTAGTGGAGATGCCGCTACTCATCTAAATAGCTTCGTTGATTTGTGTGACATGCAATAGAATAAAGATGTTGATAATGATATTGTTAAATTGAAGCTATTTCCTTTTTCGCTTAGAGATCGTGCTAAATCTTGGTTTCCGTCTTTGCCTAAAAATAGTATTGATTCTTGGAACAAGTGCAAAGATGCTTTTATCTCTAAGTATTTTCCTCCCACTAAGATCATCTCTCTTAGAAACGAAATTATGAATTTTAAGCAACTTGATCATGAACATGTTTACAAGCTTGGGAGAGGATGAAATTAATGATACGTGAATTGCCCTACTCATGGTTTGAATTTGTGGATGATTATACAAAAAATTTATGCCGGATTGAATTTTGCTTCTAGAAATCTTTTTAGATTCGGCCATGGAGGCACTTTTATGGAAATCACATTAGGAGAAGCTACTAAACTCCTAGATAATATTATGGTTAATTATTCTCAATGGCAATAATCGAAGATCTACTAATAAAAAAGTGCATGTGATAGAAGAAATTAATGTTTTGAGTGGAAAGATGGATGAACTTATGAAATTATTTTCCACTAAGAGTGTTTCTTCTGATCCTAATGATATGCCTTTGTCTACTTTGATTGAGAATAATAATGAATCTATGGTTGTGAATTTTGTTGGTAGGAATAATTTTGGTAACAACGCGTATAGAGGAAACTTTAAGCCTAGGCCTTATCCTAGTAATTCCTCTAATAATTATGGAAATTCCTACAACAACTCTTACGGAAATTTTAATAAGATGCCCTCTAAATTTGAGACTATTGTTAAAGAGTTTATGAATTCGCAAAAGAATTTTAATGCTGTGCTTGAAGAGAAATTGCTTAAAGTTGATGAATTGGCTAGGAGCGTTGATAGAATTTATCTTGATGTTGATTCTTTTAAGCTTAGATCTATTCCTCCTAAGCATGATATCAATGAGTATCTCAAAGCAATGAGAATTTCCATTGATGAATGCAAAGAAAGAACCGCTAGGATGCGTATACTTAAAGATGCCTTTATTAAAGCGTGTTCTTCTAGTTCCTATGAAAATAAAGATGAAGATCTAAAAGTTATTGATGTGTCCCCAATTAAATCTTTGTTTTGCAATATGAATCTTGATAATGATGGGAATGAATATGATCCACCTTTACCTAGAAGGCGTTCCAAAAATTCGGAGTTTTTAGATCTTGATGCTAAAATTGATAAAAGTGGGATGGAAGAAATCAAGACCCTAGATGTTGTTAAACCCACAATTTTGGATTTCAAGGAATTTAATTATGAAAGTTGCTATTTGATTGATTGTATTTCCTTGTTGCAATCCGTATAAATTCTCCTCATGTTTATAGTCAAAATAAAGCGTTTACTAAACATATCGTTGATGCCTTGATGCAATCTTATGAAGAAAAGCTTGAGTTGGAAGTTTCTATCCCTAGAAAAATTAATGATGAGTGGGAACCAACTATTAAAATTAAGATTAAGGATTGTGAGTTTAATGCTTTATGTGATTTGGGTGCTAGTGTTTCCACTATTCCCAAAACTTTGTGCGATTTGCTAGATTTCCGTGATTTTGATGATTGCTCTCTAAACTTGCACCTTGCGGATTCCACTATTAAGAAACCTATGGGAAGAATTAATGATGTTCTTATTGTTGAAAATAGGAATTATGTGCCCGTAGATTTTATCGTTCTTGATATAGATTGCAATCCTTCATGTCCTATTATTCCCGGGTAGACCTTTCCTTAGAACGATTGGTGCAATTATTGATATGAAGGAAGGGAATATTAGATTCCAATTCCCATTAAAGAAAGGCATGGAACACTTCCCTAGGAAGAAAATAAAATTACCATATGAATCTATTATGAGAGCGACTTATGGATTGCCTACCAAAGATGGCAATACCTAGATCTATCCTTGCTTTTATGCCTAGCTAGGGGCGTTAAACGATAGCGCTTGTTGGGAGGCAACCCAATTTTATTTTAGTTTTTTTGTTTTTGTTTATATTTAGGAATAAATATTCGTTCTAGCCTCAGGTTATATGTGTTTTTATGTTTTAATTAGTGTTTGTGCCAAGTTAAACCTATAGGATCTTCTTGGATGATAGTTATTTGATCTTGCTGTAATTTCCAGAAACTTTCTGTTCACGAAAACAATTGTTAAAAATCACCAGAACGTGATAAAATAGTGATTCCAATTGCTGCTGATCAATAAATAAATTTCCTAGGTCTCCTACTTTTGCTGATTTTGTGGAGTTCCAGAAGTTTGCGTTAGTTACAGATTACTACAGACTGTTCTGTTTTTTGATAGATTCTGTTTTTCATGTGTTGTTTTCTTATTTTGATGAATCTATGGCTAGTAAAATAGTTTACAATCCATAGAGAAGTTGGAATACAGTAGGTTTAACACCAATATAAATAAATAATGAGTTCATTACAGTACTTTGAAGTGGTCTTTTGTTTTCTTTCGCTAACGGAGCTCACGAGATTTCTGTTGAGTTTTGTGTTTTGAAGTTTTCAAGTTTTGGGTGAAATATTTTGATGGATTATGGAGAAAGGTGTGGCAAGAGACTAAGTTTGGGGATGCCCATGTCACCCCCAAGATAATCTAAGGACACCAAAAAGCCAAAGCTTGGGGATGCCCCGGAAGGCATCCCCTCTTTCGTCTACTTCCATCGGTAACTTTACTTGGAGCTATATTTTTATTCACCACATGATATGTGTTTTGCTTGGAGCGTCTTGTATGATTTGAGTCTTTGATTTTTAGTTTACCACAATCATCCTTGCTGTACACACCTTTTGAGAGAGCCATACATGATTTGGAATTTGTTAGAATACTCTTTGTGCTTCACTTATATCTTTTGAGCTATATAGTTTTGCTCTAGTGCTTCACTTATATCTTTTAGAGCACGGTGGTGGATTTGTTCTCATGCTTCACATAGATTATTTTGAGTGTCTTAAATAGCATGGTAATTTTCTTAAAAAATCCTAATATGCTAAGCGTAAATGATTTGTAAAAATTCTTATGAGTGTGTTGAATACTATGAGAAGTTTGATGCTTGATAATTGTTTCGAGATATAAAGATGGTGATATTAGAGTCATGCTAGTTGAGTAGTTGTGAATTTGAGTAATATGTGTGTTAAAGTTTGTGATTCCCATAGCATGCACGTACGGTGAACCGTTATGTGATGAAGTCGGAGCATGATTTATTTATTGATTGTCTTCCTTATGAGTGGCGGTCGGGGACTCGCGATGGTCTTTTCCTACCAATATATCCCCCTAGGAGCATGCGCGTAATACTTTGCTTTGATAACTTGTAGATTTTTTGCAATAAGTATATGAGTTCTTTATGACTAATGTTGAGTCCATGGATTATACGCACTCTTCTTCCTTCCACCATTGCTAGCCTCTCTAACACCGCCAAGACTTTTCGCCGGTATCATACACCCACCATATACCTTCCTCAAAACAGCCACCATACCTACCTATCATGGAATTTCCCTAGCTATTCTGAGATATATTTCCATGCAACTTTCCATCGTTTCATTTATTATGACACACTCCATCATTGTCATATTGCTTAGCATGATCATGTAGTTGACATCATATTTGTGGAAAATCCACCGTTCATAATTCTTTCATACATGTCACTCTTGATTCATTTCATATCCCTGTACACCATCCGAAGCATTCATATAGAGTCATATTTTGTTCTAAGTATCGAGTTGTAATTGTTGAGTTGTAAGAAAATAAAAGTGTGATGATATTCATTTTTAGAGCATTGTCCCAAGTGAGGAAAGGATGATGGAGACTATGATTCCCCCACAAGTCGGGATGAGACTCCGGAAGAAAAAAAAGAGGCCATAGAAAAAAGGAGAAAAGGCCCAAACAAAAAAAATGAGAGAAAAAGAGAGAAGGGACAATGTTACTATCCTTTTACCACACTTGTGCTTCAAAGTAGCACCATGATCTTCATGATAGAGAGTCTCTCATTTTGTCACTTTGATATACTAGTGGGAATTTTTCATTATAGAACTTGGCTTGTATATTCCAATGATGGGCTTCCTCAAAATGCCTTAGGTCTTTGTGAGCAAGCGAGTTGGATGCACACCCACTTAGTTTCTTTTGTTGAGATTTCATATGCTTATAGCTCTAGTGCATCCGTTGCATGGAAATCCCTACTCACTCACATTGATATCTATTGATGGGCATCTCCATAGCCCATTGATACGCCTAGTTGATGTGAGACTATCTTCTCCCTTTTTATCTTCTCCACAACCACCCTTCTATTCCACATATAGTGCTATGTCCATGGCTCATGCTCATGTATTGCGTGAAGATCGAAAAAGTTTGAGAATATCAAAAGTATGAAACAATTGCTTGGCTTGTCATCGAGGTTGTGCATGATTTAAATATTTTATGTGGTGAAGATAGAGCATAGCCAGAATATATGATTTTGTAGCGATAGCTTTCTTTGGCCATGTTATTTTGAGAAGACATGATTGCTTTGTTAGTATGCTTGAAGTATTATTATTTTTATGTCAATGTGAACTTTTGTCTTCAATCTTTCGGATCTGAATATTCGAATTACATTATAATTATGCCAAGTAGCACTCCACATCAAAAATTATCTTTTTATCATTTACCTACTCGAGGACGAAAGGTGAATTAAGCTTAGGGATGCCTCGATACGCCTCCAACGTATCTATAATTTTTGATTGCTCCATGCTATATTATCCACTGTTTTGGACATTATTGGGCTTATATTATTTTTGGGATTACCTATTAACCGGAGGCCCAACCCAGAATTGTTGTTTTTTGCCTATTTCAGAGTTTCGCACAAAAGGAATATCAAATGGAGTCCAAACGGAATGAAACCTTCGGGAACGTGATTTTCTCACCGAACATGATCCAGGAGACTTGGACCCTACGTCAAGAAAGAAAGGAGGAAGGCACGAGGTAGTGGGGCGCGCCCTCCACCCTCGTGGGCCCCATCTTGCTCCACCGACGCATTCTTCCTCCTATATTTACCTACGCATTCTCAAACGATCGACACGGAGCCAAAAACCTAATTCCACCGCCAAGAACCTTCTCGTACTCCACGAGGTCCCATCTTGGGGCCTGTTTCGGAGCTCCACCGGAGGAGGAACCCATCACGGAGGGCTTCTACATCAACACCATAGCCTCTCCGATGAAGTGTGAGTAGTTTACCTCATACCTTCGAGTCCATAGTTAGTAGCTAGATGGCTTCTTCTCTCTTTTTGGATCTCAATACAATGTTCTCCCCCTCTCTCGTGGAGATCTATTCGATGTAATCTTCTTTTTGCGGTGTGTTTGTTGAGATCGATGAATTGTGGGTTTATGATCAAGATTATCTATGAACAATATTTGAATATTCTCTAATTTATTTGATTTATGATTGGTTATCTTTGCAAGTCTCTTCAATTATCGGTTTGGTTTGGCCTACTAGATTGGTTTTTCTTGCAATGGGAGAAGTGCTTAGCTTTGGGTTCAATCTTGTGGTGTCCTTTCCTCAAAGGATGAGGGGGCAACAATGCACGTATTGAATTGTTGCCATCGAGGATAACAAGATGGGGTTTTTATCATATTGCATGAATTTATCCCACTACATCATGTCATCTTGCTTAAGGCATTACTCTGCTTTTCATGAACTTAATACTCTAGATGCATGCCGGATAGCGGTCGATGAGTGGAGTAATAGTAGTAGATGCGAGGTGAGCCGGGTCTACTTGTCTCGGATGTGATGCCTATATACATGATCATACCTAGATACTCTCATAACTATGCTCAATTCTGTCAATTGCTCAACTGTAATTCGTTCACCCACTGTAAAATACTTATGCTCATGAGAGAAGCTACTAGTGAAAACTATGGCCCCCGGGTCTATCTTCATCATATTAATCTTCCATTACTTTGTTATTTCCTTTGCTTTTTTATTTTGCTTTTATTTTACTTTGCATCTTTATCACAAAAATACCAAAAATATTATCCTATCATATCTATCGATCTCACTCTCGTAAGTGACCGTGAAGGGATTGACAACCCCTTATCACGTTGGTTGCGAGGAGTTATTTGTATAGTGCAGGTAGGGACTCAGCGTAGCCTCCTACCGATTGATACCTTGGTTCTCAAAACGGAGGGAAATACTTACGCCATCAGGTTGCATCATCCTTTCCTCTTCAAGGAAATCCAACGTAGTGCTCAAGAGGTAGCAAGAAGAATTTCGCGCCACTTGTCGGGAGTCTACGCAAAGTCAACATACCAACTACCCATCACAATTCCTTATCTCCCGTGATTACATTATTTTCCATTTTCCTCTCGCTTTTCCTCAGAGCTTAATTCGACCTCAGACGGTCAAGTCTTCTCAGGCTTAAGTGTCATCCCCGGATCGGTATGTCGACACACACAAGATCTAAGGATTTATAACAGATGTAAATCACATGTATAAAGTAGCGAAATATTATTACCTCAATCCAAATAGTAGAAGAAACAAGGTTGTGGATTCCCATCAACACCAACGCAAAGTTGAGTGTAGAAATCATAACCCTAACGTATCACTTACTCGTCAGAAGAATTCCTCGCAACATGAGACGTTGCAGCCACAAAGGGTCAAGACATTGAATGTACCGCAAATTCACACCATAGGATAATGATGAATAATGGCTATCACTACATGCATATTTGGCTAGTAGAAAAGCTCTATGGTTATAATGTTTTTGCGAAAAGCCAATTTTTCCCTACTGCAAAGTACTATGTTTTATTTAACTAATATTGAGAAGGTTCCTCCAACTCAATCCCAAAATAATAATCATTAACCCAATCAAATTAATTTAAATAGAGTGTTGGGATCAACATGATAATCCAAGAACCAGAGACTCAAAATTGTCCATAACCGGGGACACGGCTAACCATGATTAGTTTGTACACTCTGCAGAGGTTTGCGCACTTTTCCCCACAAGACTCAATCTCCTCCGTTGGATTTCTCACACTACATGGTGTTTGAGAAACGGATGAGCGAGACATAGTCTTTCAGAAACATTAACTCTTTACTCCAGGCAGACCATACCAACCTACATCCCTCTACCTGTTGATCCACCTCTTCCAGAGCTCATGCAACTTACACAATTATGGTAGAGCCCGTAATAGCTTGTGGCTGCACACAGAAGTTTCTACCATGAATAACCTTATGATCCCTTTGAGCCTGGGTGGCATTCCATAGGGTGATCACACGGGTCCTCCGGGATCCCCTTGGGCAAGCACTGGGTTCTCCAGTGCCCGGCAAACCACTGGGTGCTCCAGGTGCCCCAACCAATCCACCCAGATGTGTATTAAAGTAGCCACCTTAAGTTAACCATTAAATAATAATCTCACATCCGCTATGGATACACTCAATCCCAAATCCACGCCTATGAGCATAGCATAGCAAGTATAAGCATAACGTAGTAACTCCTGTGGTTTGAATGCAGGACAATAGGTTCCTACCTCATCAACTACTTCACAATACCCACATGTTATCAAATCCTAACCATGCAATGTTTGAGGGTGAAACTAATGCATAAAAACTGGGTATGAAAGGGATATGATCAAAGTGTGAACTTGCCTGCAATGTTGATGAAGATGATTCGCACTCAACACTCTTGATAGATCTACTCGTCACACTCCGGTCAATCTATCGTAAGCAAGCAATAGAACCACACATAAGCAATCACTCAACAGATCAGAAAGAACGAAGAAGACGATCCGAAAGCTTCAAACCAAGCAAACAACTCTTGCAACATAAAACAATTTCTAACAGTACCAAAATTATGTGAATTTGGCCTTATCAGAAAGTTTAGGTCAAGAGCTTCGCTAAGCAAAAAGAATCAACTAAATCGGAGTTATAAAACTCAAGTTACGATCAAACAAAGTTCAAATACAAATCTGTTCTAATTCAAATTTTAAAATTTTCAAAAACATGTTTAAGTTGTTTTAATGGATAGAGGAGATCATAACGAAGAAGTGGGCGTTGGTTTCATTGGGTTTGGACAAACGAGTAAAAAGTTATGCTAGTTTGAAAAACAAGGATCAGAATAAAATACTTACAAACGAGTCCTGGCGTAAAACTAAAAGAAAAGAAAAGTGTAAATAGCGAATGTTCGCTACATGTAAACTTATATGACGAAAACATTCGCTGCAAAGACTAAAACAACGAACGTTCACTACTTAACTAGGTTATTAAGAAAAATCGGGTAACCAAAAGAACCGAAGGCTGAAAATAAACCGGATCGGACCGGGCGGTTTTACCGGTCCACGGTGGGTCAACGGGACGGCGGTTTTCGGCAGATGCAACGGGAAGTGCGGCGGCAGATGCGGCGCGGCAACGGTGACACAGAACTAGCTCCAATTCATCAATTAATGTAGGCATGTATTCCGAATATAGTCATACGTGCTTATGGAAAAGAACTTGCATGACATGTTTTGTCCTACCCTCCCGTGGCAGCGGGGTCCTAATGAAAACTAAGGGATATTAAGGCCTCCTTTTAATACAGTACCGGACCAAAGCATTAACACATAGTGAATACATGAACTCCTCAAAGTACGGTCATCGCCGGGAGTGGTCCCGATTATTTTCACTTCGGGGTTGCCGGATCATAACACATAGTAGGTGACTATAGACTTGCAAGATAGGATCAAGAACTCACATATATTGATGAAAACATAATAGGTTCAGATCTGAAATTATGGCACTCCGGCCCTAGTGACAAGCATTAAGCATAGCAAAGTCATAGCAACATCAATCTCAGAACATAGTGGATACTAGGGATCCAACCCTAACAAAACTAACTCGATTACATGATAAATCTCATCCAACCCATCACCGTCCAGCAAGCTTCACGATGGAATTACTCACGCATCGCCGGTGAGCATCATGAAATTGGTGATGGAGGATGGTTGATGATGACTATGGCGATGGATTCCCTCTCCGGAGCCCCGAACGGACTCCAGATCAGCCTCTCGAGAGAGATTAGGGCTTGGCGGCGGCTCAGATCATAAAACGCGATGAATCCTTCTCTCGATTTTTTCTCCCGAACGTGAATATATGGAGTTGGAGTTGAGGTCGGTGGAGCACCGGGGGGGCCACAAGGCCTGGGCGCGCCCCCACCCTCGTGGACAGGGTATGGGGCCCCTGGCCTTGATTCTTTCGCCAGCATTTTTTATTATTTCCAAAAATAATCACCATGAAGTTTCATGTCATTCCGAGAACTTTTGTTTCTGCACAAAGATAACACCATGGCAATTCTGCTGATAATTGCGTTAGTCCGGGTTAGTTCCATTCAAATCATGCAAGTTAGAGTCCAAAACAAGGGCAAAAGTGTTTGGATAAGTAGATACGACGGAGACGTATCAACTCCCCCAATCTTAAACCTTTGCTTGTCCTCAATCAATTCAGTTGATAAACTAAAAGTGATAAAGAAAACTTTTACAAACTCGCTTTGCTCTTGTTGTTGTAAATATATAAAGCCAAAGATTCAAGTTTTCAAAGAAAGATTATGAACTAACCACATTCACAATAACACTTAGGTCTCATGTTTACTCATGTCAATGGGATAATCAACTAGTGAGCAATAATAATAAATCTTGGATGACAACACTTTCTCAAAACAATCATGATATGATATAACAAGATGGTATCTCGCTAGCCCTTTTTGGGACCGCAAAACATAAAATGCAGAGCACCTTTAAAGATCAAGGACTGACTAAACATTGTAATTCATGGTAAAAGAGATCCAAGAATAGTCATACCCAATATAAATTAATAGTAATGGATGCAAATGACAGCGGTGCTCTCCAGCTGGTGCTTTTTAATAAGAGGGTGATGACTCAACATAAAAGTAAATAGATAGGCCCTTCGCAGAGGGAAGTAGGGATTTGTAGAGGTGCGAGAGCTCGATTTTTGAAATAGAGATAAATAATATTTTGAGTGCTATACTTTCATTGTCAACATAACAACCGAGAGATGGCGATATCTTCCATGCTACACACATTATAGGCGGTTCCCAAACAGAATGGTAAAGTTTATACTCCCCCTCCACCAACAAGCATCAATCCATGGCTTGCTCGAAACAACGAGTGCCTCTAACTAACAAGAGTCCCGGGGGGGTTTTGTTTGCAACTATTTGGATTTAATTTGCTTAGAGCATGGGACTGGGCATCCCGGTGACCAGCCATTTTCTCGTGAGTGAGGAGCGGAGTCCACTCCTCTTGAGAATAACTCGCCTAGCATGGAAGATACAGACAACCCTAGTTGATACATGAGCTATTCGAGCATACAAAACAAAATTTCATTTGAAGATTTAGAGTTGGCACGCACAAATTTACTTGGAACGACAGGTAGATACCGCATATAGGAAGGTATAGTGGACTCATATGGAATAACTTTGTGGTTTAAGGAATTGGATGCACAAGCAGCATTCCCGCTTAGTACAAGTGAAGGCTAGAAAAAGACTGGGAAGTGACCAACTAGAGAGCAACAACAGTCATGAACATGTATTAAAATTAATGAACATTGAGTGCAAGCATGAGTAGGATATAATCCACCATGAATATAAATATCGTGAAGGCTATGTTGATTTGTTTCAACTACATGCGTGAACATGTGCCAAGTCAAGTCACTTGAATCATTCAAAGGAGGATACCACCCTATCATACCACATCACAACCATTTTAATAGCATGTTGGCATGCAAGGTAAACCATTATAAACTCCTAGCTAGTTAAGCATGGCATAAGCAACTATAATCTCTAATTGTCATTGCAAACATGTTTATTCATAATAGGCTGAATCAGGAATGATGAACTAATCATATTTACAAAAACAAGAGAGGTCGAGTTCATACCAGCTTCTCTCATCTCAATCAACCCATCATATATCGTCATAATTGCCTTTCACTTGCACGATTGAACGATGTGAATAATAATAATAGTGCACGTGCATTGACTAAGTCGAATCGCAAGCATTCAATAAAAAAGGAGAAGACAAGGTAATATGGGCTCTTGGTTAAACCAACAATAATGCATATAAGAGCCACTTCAACAATTTCATCATGGTCACTATTTACACGGGAAAGCTCCCAACAAGCAAAAGAAGAACGGGAAATCTTTTTGGGTATTCTTTTAGTTATTACTACTATAGCATGGAAGTAAACTAGCTAAGCTACTACTAATTTTTTGGTTTTTCTTAAAGTTTTTCAAACACACAAGAAGAAAGCATAAAAAGGAAATAAACTAGCATGGATATTACAGTGAAAAAGTATGAGTACCGACAACTAGCAATGATTGTGTGAACATGAATGTAATGTCCGTGACAAATACGTACTCCCCCATGCTTAGGCTTTTGGCCTAGGTTGGTCTATTGCCACGACTGGCCTGGCAGATATCCATAGTTATAGTTGGGGTCAGATCGAGATGCAGCGGCTATTGCATCGTGGGCTGCAGCTTGAGGCGAGCTGCCCTCGCCCTCCTCTCATATTCATTTGCCTCCTCCCTGGTTATGACATATCACCCCTTTGCCTGAAAATCAAAGAGAGTAGGAGCAAGGAGAACAATATTGGCGGCGTGACGCCTGTCAAAGATTAGTCGGTACTGGAGAGGCGGTTCATTTCTCTCAACAAACTGATGGTGAACCATGGCATTAAAATCTAGATAAGAAGGAGACAATTCCATATCATAATCACGAATAGGTATACCAAGAAAATTAGCTAGACGGGTTGCATAAATTCCGCCAAAGAAATCTCCATTAATTCTATTATTATGCAACCTACGTGCAACAATGGCTCCAAAATTATAATGTTTATCTCCTAACACAACACTCTTGAGAACACTTAGATCAGGGACACACATGTGACATGCTTCATCCTTACCATTTATGCACCTACCTATGAAGAGAGCAAAATAATGTATAGCAGGAAAACGAATGCTCCCTATGGTAGCTTGTGTTATATCTCTAGATTCCCCCATAGTTATACTCGCAAGAAAATCTCTAAATTCAGATTTGCGAGGTTCACTAGGACTACCCCATTGTGGAAGTTTGCAAGCAGTATTAAAATCCTCTAAGTAAGTAGTATAAGAATTTTCATGAAGATCTAACAGGACAGTTTGAGAATTGCGTGATGATGAAAATTCAAACCTCCTCACAAAGGAATCAAAGTGAGATAGTGGTACCGACGGCACTTATCTGCCTTGAAGCTCACAAGATCAGCGTTACGCACATATGCGTTAAATTCTTCCTTTATTCCTGCTCGATCCATGAAGTCCTCTGAAGGCCATTCACAAGCCCACACTTGAGCTTCCCTCGGTGGTTCATCGTCCGCATGATGTATTGCGGGCCTGGGTTCTTGCTTCCTTGAAGGGCCACCTTGGTATAATTTCCTAAACATATTTCTTCCTATGAAAAATTTCTGAAATTTTAGTAACTTCAAATAAAAGTGAACCAAACTCAACAAAATTCATAGCAACTACTCCCACAAGTGCCTAGAGACTATATCATGCATTAGAACTACTTGGGACCATATAAATTTGACATGCAAGCTCAAGAACAAGGTCACCTAGGCAGCAAAAATTTGCAATGAATAAAGCACTAGAACAAAAAGTAATTGGACCATTGGAGGAGTCACATACCAAGGAACAATCCCCCAAAGCAGTTTTGTGAGTGGAACTTTGAGCAAGGAGATCGAAAATCGCAGCAAAAGGAGCTAGAACTCGTGCTTGAGCTGGTTGGTGATTTTTTTGGGAGGAAGGAGTGTGTGGGTACAGGAATAAGTGGAGGGGAGCCATCATGGCCCCACGAGGCAAGGGGGGCGCGCCTTGGACCCTCGTGGCCAGGTGCTTGCTCCCCCTGCTGTGTTCTCAGTACCAGATATTCTCAAATATCCCAGAAAAAATCATATTCAATTTCGGGGCATTTGGAGAACTTTTATTTTCGGGGTATTTTCTTATTGCATGAATAATTCAGAAAACAGACAGAAAATACTACTTTTACTTTATTTCTTCTAAATAACAGAAAGTAGAAGGAGGGTACAGAAGGTTGTCCTTTCTAACTTCATCCATCTCATGCTCATCAAAAGGAATCCACTAACAAGGTTGATCAGATCTTGTTAACAAACTCATTCCGAATCGCATGAAACCGGAGAAATTTCGAATAACACTAAGTTACCGCAACGGGGATATGCATGTCCCCAATAATAAGAATATCATATTTCTTCGTGACAGTAGGAAGAGGAAATTCAAAACCTCCAAAATTAATCGATAGAATTTTTCCAATAGAGTTGATACTATGGACATGAGGTTGTTTCCTTGGTAAGTGTACCGTATGCTCATTGCCATTAACGTGAAAAGTGACATTGCCTTTGTTGCAATCAATAACAGCCCCTGCAGTATTCAAAAAGGGTCTTCCAAGAATAATAGACATACTATCATCCTCGGGAATATCAAGAATAACAAAGTCCGCTAAAATAGTAACGCTTTGCAACCACAACAGCACATCCTCACAAATACCGGCTGTGTATAGCAGTTGATTTATCGGCCATTTGCAAAGAAATTTTAGTAGGTGTCAACTTATTCAAATCAAGTTTAGGATATAAATAGAGAGGCATAACACTAACACCGCTCCAAGATCACATAAAGCAGTTTTAACATAGTTTCTTTTAATGGAGCATGGTATAGTTGGTACTCCTGGATCTCCAAGTTTCTTAGGTATTCCACCCTTAAAAGTATAATTAGCAAGCATGGTGGAAATTTCAGCTTCCGACATCTTTCTCTTAGTTGTAACAATATCTTTGATATACTTAGCATAAGGATTCATTTTAAGCATACCAGTCAAACGCATAGTAGGAAGATAGGTCTAATCATTTCAAAGAAAGCGCTCAAAATCCTCGTCATCCTTTTCTTGGATGGTTTAGGGGGAAAAGGCATGGGTTTCTGAACCCATGGCTCTCTTTCTTTACCGTGCTTCCTACCAACAAAGTCTCTCTTATCATAACGTTGATTCTTTGGTTGTGGGTTATCAAGATCAACAGCAGGTTCAATTTCTACATCATTATCATTGCTAGGTTGAGCATCAACATGAACATCATAATTAACATTGTAACTAGGTTCATGTTCATTACTATATTGTGTTTCAGCATCAAAATAGAAATATCATTGGGATTCTCTGTGTGTCAACAACAGGTTCACTAGAAGCATGCAAAGTCCTATCATTTTTCCTTTTCTTCTTTTTAGAAGGACTAGGTGCATCTACATTAGTTCTCTGAGAATCTAGCTCAATTCTCTAGGGTGGCCCTCAGGATACAAAGGTTCCTGAGTCACTTTACCTCCTCTAGTTGCAACTCTAACAACAAAGTCACTATTCTTACTATTCAATTCATTGAGCAAATCATTCTGAGCTTTAAGTACTTGTTCTACTTGAGTGGTGACCATAGAAGCATGTTTACTAATGAGTCTAAGTTCACCTTTAACTCTAGACATATAATCACTCAAGTGTTCAATCATATAAGCATTATGTTTTAATTGTCTACCAACATAAGCATTAAAATCTTCTTGCTTAACCATAAAATTATCAAACTCATCTAAGCATTGGTTAGCAAACTTAGTAGGAGGGATTTCAGCTTTATCATATCTATAGAGAGAATTTACCTTCACTACCTGTGTCAGTTATCAAGACCATATGTTTCTTCAACAGGTGATGAATTAGGACCATGTATTTCTTCAACAGAGGTAAATTCTTAACATCTTCAAATTTTTATACCTTTTTCTTTCATAGATTTCTTTTGCCTCTTGCATATCTTCGTAACTCTAGAAATAGAACACCCTTTTCTTTGGAGTAGGCTTAGGAGTTGGTTCAGAAGTGTCCAATTATTTTCATTGGTCAACATATTATTCAATAGAATTTCAGCTTGATCAACAGTTCTTTCTCTAAAAACACAACCAGCACAACTATCCGTGGTCTCCTGGAAGCATCGGTTAGTCCATTATAAAAGATATCAAGTATTTCATTTTTCTTGAGAGGATGATCAGGCAAAGCATTAAGTAATTGGAGAAGCCTCCCCAAGCTTGTGGGAGACTCTCTTCTTCAATTTGCACAAATTATATATTTCCCTCAAAGCATCTTGTTTCTTATGAGCGGGAAATATTTAGCGTAGAAGTAATAAATCATATCCCGGGACTACGACACAACCAGGATCAAGAGAATTAAACCATATTTTAGCATCACCCTTTAATGAAAACAGAAATATTTTAAGGATGTAATAGTAGCGTTTTCTCATCATTGGTGAATGTGGTGGCTATATCATTTAATTTAGTAAGATGTTCCACAACAATTTCAAATTCATAGCCATAAAAAGGATCGATTCAACCAAAGTAATTATATCAGGATCAATAGAGAATTCATAATCCTTATCAAGAACAAAGATAGGTGAAGTAGAAAAAGCAGGATCATATTTCATTCTAGCATTCGTGGTTTTTTGTTTCAAATTAACTAATACTCCCTCCATTCCTAGATATAGGGTGTATAGTTTTTGGCACGGAAATTAAAGAACACACATGAAGGGAAAATTTCACAAGTTTTGGGCGATATTACACCTGACTAAAGGGCATGAGAAAATAGAGGAGATTGCCTAATATAGGGAAATGTAATCAAATCCCTGAAAAAATTATCCAAACGAGTGGTGCAATGCAATACACCTTATATTTTGGGTTTTTTCTCAAAAATCTATACACCTTATATCAAGGAACGGAGGGAGTAATTTCTTAAGATCACTTCTATCATTGCAAGCAAGAAAGTCTCTAGCAGTTTCTTCATCCATAATATAATCCTTAGGCACAACAGTAATTCATATTTAGGGGAGAATCTTCATCATCACTTTCATCAATATTATCGCTTCAATAATTTCATTCTCTCTAGCCCTAGCAAGTTGTTCACCAAGAAATTCACCAAGTGGCACAAGAGTATCAAGCATAGAAGTAGTTTCATCATAAGTATCATGCATAGCGTATGGCATCATCAATAACATGCACATATCGTAATTAATAGCGTAAGCAGGTTTAGGTACGGTGTCGCAAGCTTACTCAAAATGTAAGCTGAATCAAGTGCGAGCTAGATGGCGCTTCCTTACCTCCCTCGTAGTTGAGGGATAAATCTTGGTCTTTTCGCCTTCAAGTTCCTCATAGTGACCAGCAGATATAAATCCCAAGTGATTCAAAGAATAGAGCTATGTCCCCGCAACGGCGCCGTAAAATAGTCTTGATAACCCACAAGTATAGGGATCGCAACAGCTTTTAGAGTATTCAACCCAAATTTATTGATTCGACACAAGGGGAGCCAAAGAATATTCTCAAGCATTAGCAGCTTGAGTTATCAATTCAACCACACCTGGATAACTTAGTATCTGCAATAAAGTGTTTAGTAGCAAAGTAGTATGGAAGTAACGGTAAAGGTGGCAAAAGTAATATTTTTGGGTATTATAGTGATTGGAACAGTGGCAACGAAAAAGTAAACAAGGAACAATATGTGAAAAGCTCGTAGGCATTGGATCGGCGATGGAGAATTATGCCGAATGTGATTATTCATGTAACAGTTATAACATAGGGTGACACAGAACTAGCTCCAATTCATCAATGTAATGTAGGCATGTATTCCGAATATAGTCATACGTGCTTATGGAAAATAACTTGCATGACATCTTTTGTCCTACCCTCCCGTGGCAGCGGGGTCCTAATGGAAACTAAGGATATTAAGGCCTCCTTTTAATAGAGTACCAGACCAAAGCATTAACACATAGTGAATACATGAACTCCTCAAACTACGGTCATCACCGGGAGTGGTCCCGATTATTGTCACTTCGGGGTTGCCGGATCATAACACATAGTAGGTGACTGATACCTCTCCAACGTATCTATAATTTTTGATTATTCCATGCTATATTATATTCTGTTTTGGAAATTAATGGGCTTTATTATACACTTTTATATTATTTTTTGGACTAACCTATTAACTAGAGGCCCAGCCCAAAATTGATGTTTTTGTCTATTTCAGTGTTTCGCAGAAAAAGAATATCAAACGGAGTCCAAACGGAATTAAACCTTCGGGAACGTGATTTTTGGAACGAACGTGATCCAGAGGACTTGGACCCTACGTCAAGACATCAACTAGGAGGGCACGAGGTAGGCGCGCCACTGGCGCGCCTCCACCCTCGTGGGCCCCATGTTGATCCAACCGACGCATTTCTTCCTCCTATATATACCTACGCATTCCCAAACTACCGTGACAGAGCCAAAAACCTAATTCCACTCCCGCAACCTTCTATACCCGTGGATCCCATCTTGGTCCTTTTCCTGAGCTCACGGAGGGGGGCATCAATCACGGATGGCTTCTTCATCAACAACAGAGCCTCTCCGATGATGTGTTAGTAGTTTACCTCTTACCTTCGGTTCCATAGTTATTAGCTAGATGGCTTCTTCTCTTGTTGGATCTCAATACAATGTTCTCCCCCCTCTCTTGTGGAGATCTATTCGATTTAATCTTCTTTTTCTGTGTGTTTGTTGAGACCGATGAATTGTGGGTTTATGATCAAGTTTATCTATGAACAATATTTGAATCTTCTCTAAATTCTTTTATGTATGATTGGTTATCTTTGCAAGTCTCTTCAAATTATCAGTTTGGTTTGGCCTACTAGATTGATCTCTCTTGCAATGGGAGAAGTTCTTAGCTTTGGGTTCAATCTTGTGTTGTCAATTCCCAAAGGATGAGGGGCAGCAAGGCACGATTGTATTGTTGCCATCGAGGATAAAAAGATGGGGTTTATATCATATTGCATGAGTTTATCCCTCTACATCATGTCATCTTACCTAAAGCGTTACTCTTGTTGGTGTTCTTGGAACGGGGGTCCCCAGACTTGCTTACTCATGCCACAACAAGTGGTTAAGCCAGCCGGGCCGCATTTGACTCCATCTTCATCAACAAGGCATCCAAGACCCTCGCGAGGGCCCGAGCCTCGCGAGGAGGACGATGCAAGACCTCCTCTGGAGTGGCCTAGCCAGGCAGGCTCACGAGGAGCGGAGATATCAAGGTGGGGCAAACCTCACAAGGCTTTTGTGACGTGAGCCATGACGAATGGCACCAGGCGGGCACCGGCGCGCGCATCGTCCTTATTTCCTCTTTGGTGCTATGGAGGCCAACGCAGGCGAAGAGTACCGGGGCATCAGGCAAAGGTTGCTATATTGGTGCAATCACACCAAGACCAGGAGGATGGCAAGATGGAGGTCATCGTGGAGCCCAAGACGGCATCACCACCAGAGCTTTTCGCAGGCGAAGACCACTTTTGTCAGGATAGCTTGTACAAGCTGTCCCCCTTCAAATTCACCTGCCGTTGTTGGCTCCCTTCCCGCTCATTATTTGGGAAGAGGCCCAGGGACTGTATAAGTAGAGCTAGCCACCATAGCATTAGATCTCATCTCATCTTAGCTTGATCCAACCCGATTGAGAGCCTAGCCACAAGAACACCTCAACCTCATGAGGCCGTTCTTCCCTTGTACTGTTCATCATCAGCCCAAGAGGCAATCCACCACCACCACACTTGAGTAGGGTATTACACCACAACGGTGGCCCGAACCAGTATAAACCTCGTGGTCTTTCTCGTATTATGAAGTTCGCCGAAGTTCGACCGCGAGATCTTAGCAAGCTAGAGCGTAGATTGGTATGAGGGAAAGACTTCGCGCGCACCCCAGTGTTCGAACCTTAAGGGTTTGCCGGAACCCCACATCCAACATTTGGCGCGCCAGGTAGGGGTGCGCCGGAGCTTCATCTCCACCAACCAGCTCGCGGACGCTCCACAGCCACGATGTCTGGCGACTCAAGGGCCGGCTCCGACCACTGGGCAGCCTGGCCAGCCCGGGCAGCGCCACCTGCCCATGAAGATCTCGACCTCAAGATTTGTGCGGCGCTGAAGGCCAAAACTCACGGGCACCGACAATATGCGGCCAAAGGCCATCCACCCTCACCCCGCGGCAAGTACGAGCCGCGGCAAGAGCGGCGAGTCATGCCGCAGCAACGGCGCCGCACTCACGGCGGGAGCAAGCAAACATGCGGGCGGCACTCACGGTGGCAAGGGAGCTGCTGCGATGCAGGCTGATGGAGAGCGGCCTGGATGCACTGCTGGAGCGTGTTGCCGAAGCGCGGATGCAGCGGCGCCGAGCACCACCCTTCGCTATCGATTTCCTCCTCAGACACCGCAGGCTGGCGGTGACCCTCACCACGTCCGTGTGCTATAACCACGCCCGGGGCTTCATCAACATCATCACGGCCAATGGCGTGGGGCCCGATTCCCCATGCCACCCGCGACAAGCAAGAGTGCAAGCGTCGCACTTCATGGCCCCAGCCGGATGCCCCGCTACCATCCTCAGGACGCCACCCTGGGCCAAGCAACATGGAGCGTGGGGCACCATGGCGAGGTATTCGGGGTGACGGCCCCGGAAGCCTATGTGCCCCGCATGATGGATCAAGGGTACGCACCAGAGGATGACGTCAACTCATTCATTGGAGAAGATTGGGGAGAGGGGGTGCTAGGAGCCGAAGCCTTCCAAGAACCAACGGGGAACCACAACGATCGCGCCGGCAACGGCAACTACAGGGTACCGCTCATCTCTCAGGAACAGGCTTATGCTAACCATGGGCTGCAGATGAATCAGGTTGCAGCGTCGATCGACGACCTTGGCACGATGACACCCGTTCCAACAAGGGAGACACGCTGGGGGCCGCCGGGAGGGATCCAGGAGCAAGGCCCCTCACGGTGCGCGCGACACCGGGCGACGCCTCGGAGGTAGGCTCTACTGGGAGGCCTCGCCAACTCTTCCCGGCAGAGGACCGTGGTCGCCGAGGGAATCATTGGCGCCCTCTTTCCCTCCTTTGTGTCATCCGGTGATCGGTCGGCTCGTAGGAGGTCGAGGGTGGCGCAAGGCGGGGCCCTCGTCTGGCGATATGAAGTAAGGCCGGTACCTGTGAAGAAGGCCCAGTGCCTGTGAAGCTCATCGCCCGTGACACTCTCACGTAATAATGAGTTGGCGCGGTACACGCCCCGGAGTCTCAGGGGTGCCGGCCTCAGGCCCTGGGGCTCCCCCCACGCCTAGTGGTAGCACTTAGCTCCGTGCTGGTGAGAAGACTTGAAGACCAGAAGACTAGACTAGGTGCCGGATGCGGCATTTTGCTTTGGATCTCTTTCTCAGTAGCTTTGCTTTCCGGATCGGGATTTGAGTTGAAGTAGCTTTGCTTTCTGGATCTGGATTTGAGTTGAAGTTGAGTTTTCATCGATGCGCGTGGGGGGAGCCTTTTTCTCGTTTGAGCAATTTCTTGCCTTCTGGATTTAGTTTTGTCTAGGACTCATGTCCGTCGCCTTCCCCTCACGAGCCCCTCGCGAGCGGGACGGCGCGAAGCACGCACACGCTTAGCGCGCGCTAGCACTGCAACTGGTGCTCACCTCTAGTGGGGCCCCTTCTCAGAAACTCAACACGTCGCGACCCAGCTCAAAGCTGGCACTGACTAAGGTAAACCACGACAGAGAACTCGCACCCGGATTCATGAGTTCACAAGGACACAAACTCGCATCGCATAGGAAAGTAAAAACTGCTGTTTGCTTACATGAGGGGCTCCCCCTCTCAAAATGCTCTCACAAGTTTTCCAAGGGCCACGCCCGAAGTTTTATGCAGGTGAAATGACAGAGAACAAGGGATCAACCAGAAATGTTGCTCATTGCATCACCCGCAGATGCGCCACTCAAGGCCGTCGTCATCTTCATCAAGATCGCCGCCACCATCGACGACGCCCCCATCGCCGTCGTCAACCACGCCGCCTTTCGCTCATGACAACCACCACCGCGTCACCCTCCGAAGTGAAGGCCCTGACCAGTGCATCCACATTGTCCTCAACCCAGCGCGCTAGGTCACCCCGGACAGCTGTGGGTACGGGGGCGATAGCGGCATCAAAGTCAAAGTTGGGGTCAGCATTCAGGAGGTGGCTGAAGACACGAGAGAAGGCGCGCTCGAGCAGGCCACGACCCCTTTCCTCCACGAGCTGGCGAGCTCTGGCAGATGGAGCCTCCAGGCGCATCACCACCTCGGTGAAGAAGGTCAGGTGGCTGGCATAATCATTCGAGTGCGGGGCCAGCGCCTCCACATCGCAAATATGGCCCAGGGCGATGTTGGCCCTGTTCCAGAGATCGTGAAGCATAGGGGCATGCTCGCGCTCCAGCGTTCGTCGCTGGAGCACTTCCTTCGTGTTTTGCCTCGCGACGGCCTCTGCGTCATCAACCCGCTTCCGGAGGGAATGCAGCTCGGCGCGGGCAGAGGCCAAGTCCGCCTGCGCCGTAATCAGGGCGGTGGTTGTGGCTTCCGCACGCCTCTCAGCCTCGTCCAGCCTGGGCCTGAGGGCCGCGGCCTTGCCCTCATCCTCCACACCTGCGAGCTTCAGCTTCAGGTCGTACCTACCCTCCAGATCTGGCGAACCACGGCCACCCGGCGCTCAACCTCCGCCCCGACTCTGGCCTCACGAGCCCCGACGGCGTCTTCTGCTTGGGCAACTTGATGCTCCCTCGTCTCCAGTCGCTCGAGCTCAAGGGTGCGCTCCACGACTTCCAAGGCCAGCGCCTCCCGGACCTCCTCATCCTCCGCTGGCGTCCCCTCACGATTCAAGAGCGGCCCCGCGCCTCCACCTGCTGCTCAAGGGACGCCTCCAGCCTGGAGCTCCCACGCGCTCTTGTCCGTAGCCTCGCTGACAGTCAGCCTCATGAGCCTCTTCCAAGGCTCATGAAAGGGCTTCATGGGCGATCTTGAGGGACGCCTCGGCCTTCGCATTCTCAAGATTGTGCTGATAGAGGCTGAGGTTGATGGCCACCTTCAGCTTGCGCTGCTCCTCCACCAGCCGGAGACCTTCAGCCTCAAGGCGCAAGTCGACACTCGCGAGCTCTTCACCAAGTCGACGCATCGCGCCCATAGCCTCCTGGAAGAGCTCGTAACGAACCACGCTCCGCCCGCGCTCGAGCTCGAACGCTCTGCCCACCTCGTCCTCTGCCTCAGGGGCTGCGGGCGGGGCACCAAGTGGTGCTCCCCCTCCAAGCAGGGGGCTGGGGGCTGACGCCGAGCCTGACGTCAACCAGTCCTCGCGAGGAGCCCAAGCTGACCGGCGCTCACTGCTTGAAGAGGAGCCGAAGATCAAAGCCAACAAATTGCCGTCCAAGACCAGCGGAGGAGTCTTGGGCATGCCTGCAAAACTCCACGCCAGACCAGGGGAAGGAGCGACAAGGCCGCAGGTTCAGCGCGCCAGGAAGGCAGGAGTGCCCCTTCAACCAACCCTCCTCCAGGGGCAACAAGCGGGCTCGGAGCGCCGAGGCGGCGGAAGAGTTGAGGAAGAAGGAGGCAGTTTCTCAGAGACGCAGCCGCCTTGATGTAAGGAGCCCCGAAGAATCAAGGCGCCGAGATGAAAAAACAGCACAAGGAGCCACAGATACTTACACGTCAACAGCGATGTACTTCCTCCGCTTCAACGGTCCAAAGATGTTGCTGCCGCAGGGGGATCCTTTCCTCTTGCGGAGCTCCTCGTAGTCCATGCAAAAACGACCAAAACGTTGGACATGACGACCGGTGTGCAGCGGGGCCGAAGAAGAGCTCGGAAGGATATCTTCAGGGGTGCCCGGTTGCGATAGACAGCCGGGCACCGCTTTCACCATGACCTCCCGAGGCTCCCAGAGCCTTGGCTTCGGAGTCGCTTGTTGCGCCTCGGGGGGGGTGGCACGCCTGAGGACGATGCCCCAGATCACCACTGCACGTGCTCCTCAAAGACTCGAGCCACCGGCCTCATTGAGCTCGCCCACCTGCACAGCCACTTGGGGCGAGCTCAAAGATCGAGGCAAGGAAGGGAACCACGACGACGGGTTCTCACGAGGCCCCTCCAGCCGATCGGCCGCGGCCCCCATTCATCGAAGGAAGGCATCTTCTTTACAAATTCATCCTTGTTCTTGCAGAGGTACAGCAGACAGTTCTTCCCAGGCAGTTCGTCCGGCAAGAGGACACCCGTCAGGACCTTGAGCATTGTCTGCCGCGTCCCGAGAAGGGGCCCAAACTCCTGAAACCTCATGTGGTCCTGGCTGCTCAGCAAGGTCCACATTGGGCGAGAATGGCGCTGAAGCGGAGCGACCCGGCGTTGGACGAATTCCTTCTCCACCATCGGCGCTGTTACACCGCGATCCTTCAGCAACCTCAACCTGAGCCAGACATGGGCAAGGCAGGGGCTCGTGAGCCGCTGATGGCTCCAAATGGAGTTAGGGAACAGCAGTCCCCAACGGAGCCTAAAGCAGAGGATCGAGCACGCCAAGCATCGACGAACACCCATCGTGTCCGAATTCGCCGTGGGTGGAGGAAGCTCAAGTCGATCCCTCGCCCGCCGTCGCAGCCACGACATGGAAGCTCACGCATCCCGAGCTTTGTTGGGGGTCGATCAGCTGCAATGAGAAGAAATGGCGAAGGAGGGCCACAGAAGGGGCTATGCCAGCCATGGCTTCGCACACGAGGGCGAAGACGGCGAGAAGAGTCGTAGAGTGAGGGCCGAGATGCAACATGTGGATCTGATAATGCTCAAGCACCGCACTGAAGAAGGCGGAGAAGGGAGGAAGCAGGCCTGCCCAGAGGGAATCTATGAAGATTGGGACCTCGGTGGCCGGCTGAGCCGTGCGAGTGCGAGACGCAGGCCAAGCCATCGTCTCCCCCACTCATTGAAGCTGTAAGAAAGCATCGGGCGCACCTTGTCCACGGCCTCGTTGTTGAGCACCCGAGACCGGTCGAGCGCCGGCAGACAGAGATAGAGGTCTCTTCCCCTTTTCAGCTTGTTTCGGCGCCATGACGATGGATAAGGCAGAGCGCAAGTCAGATTAGAGAAACATAGTCTCAAGGAAGCAGGGGGATTGGGTAAGCAAGGCGCAGACTGTCGTGGTTCTGAGTCTGACAGTAGAATAGGGGGGGGGGGTAGGAATGTAGAGGCAAGATCGTATAGATGGTTGAGTTGTACACGCGGGTTTTACGATTTCAGGCCCTTATCGGAGGAAGTAACAGCCCTACGTCTCGGAGCCCGGAGGCGGACGACTGGATTATACGCGTGTGTGTTACAGGGGGTGCGAACCCTTGTCCCAGAGTAGGGGGTGGCTTATATAGAGTGCGCCAGGACCCCAGCGCCCCTCAGTTACATAGGGTTCAAGGTACATAAAGAGGTGGCGTTATAGGTAACGCATGTATTGAAATGCAGTAAATGACCATTAAATATCTGAGTGAATGCTCGACCGTTGTTGTGCAGGACGGCTTTAGGTCTTCTTATCGTCGAGTGGTTTGATGGTCGAGTGACCTGGATAAAGTGAGACCTCCGAGTGGATGGTAGGTCGAGTGGACTTCAGTCGACACCTTTGCTGGATCCCTTCTTCTGATACTTTAACTTGTTTGTCCTTAGGACTAGAACCTTGGGTAGGATGTGTAGGTCAGGCATATTACCCTACCCTAGGTTTATGTCTACATCATTAGCCCCCGAATGGATCAAGGTTTGAGTGAAACATAAGGACGGAGTTGACCTTGCTTTTACTCTTGATTGTTCCATCTATATCTCCGAGTAGAGGCCAGTTGACAAAACTTCAGCTTCGTTTCAGTCGCCTTGATTGATTTAGAAATTACCGACTGGTTTATACCACCACATCTGTCGAACGGAATCTCTGACACGAAATCTTTGGCGTGATCGGTTGCAGAGGATCCCAAATTTCCTAGGATTCGAAATTTTGGTAGGAGCGCGCCTGGCGGAGCGTCCCGCGGTAAGTGGAGTAGATAAATAGGACTTTTCAATTACTGTGCCACCTTTTTCGCCACGTATCCCGTGTGCCACTGTTGGGGAGATTTGACAGGACTGCTCGGGCCCACGTCGCCCACTCGAAGTAGGCCTTTAAAAGCGGCGAGACCGGCGTCGCAGACAAAGGCGTGCTCATTCCCTTCTTCTTCCTCCCGCGACTCTGCTCCGCCCAGACCATCCACTCTCAACGCCGTCGCTCCGCCGCTATGGGGAAGGACAAAACGGTGGCGCTGGAGCGTGCGAAGAAAGCGACGGGGGCGACGAAGGGCAAGAAGGTGAATCGGGGGTCTTCGTCGCGCTCGGGGTTGCCGTCGGGTTGGATCCAGGGAGATTGGATCCGATCCTCGCTCCGACAGGAGGACTTGGACGATATGGCTGAGCTGGGGCTGATCGTCCATAAGTCCGCGCGCCTGCCGCGGGGAGAAACGGAGCCACAGCCGCAGTCGGGTGAGTGTGTCCTGCTCGCCACCCACGTCGACCGTGGTTTTTCGCTTCCCCCACATCCCTTCTTTCGCGGATTCCTGAATTTCTTTGGGGCCCAACTCCACCATTTCGCTCCCAATACTATCACATATCTTGCTGCGTTCGTCTCCATGTGTGAGAATTTCCTGGGGTGCCGACCGCACTGGGGTCTTTTCAAACACATCTTTACCATCCAATCCCAAACTGTGAAGAAAGCAAACTCGAAAGATGAGAAAACCCATGTCATTGAGATGTGTGGGGGCCTGGGCATTCAGAAGAGGAAAAAAAGCTCTTTCCCTCCGATGACTCTTCCTGAGTTGAAGGGGTGGCGATGACCTGGTTCTCTCGCCAGACCTCACACCTGTGCCGACCGGGCTTCCTCCTTTCTCTTTTGACCGAATTCAAACTCCATCTTCCTTGAAAGTGACTGATGCGGAGAAGGCAGAGACAGGCATGCTAGTTGAGAGAGTGGTACAACCGATCAACCAGGTGTCACTAGTATGGATCTCGCTTGAGGTGTTTCTCGGTCGGCGGATCCAGCCTCTCCAAGCTCGTGACCATCCCATGTGGATGTACTCCGGGGCTGGTGACACTGCTCGGGTTCATCCGGAGTTGGTGGAGGCCAAAACCATAGCCGAGTGGTTGATGGGTATCACCGGGAACAAGGACAACCCTAGGGGCGCTACGAGAGTCGACCCTTTCAGCGAAGGCAACCCTCCAGATAAGGTCTGGTCATCACGACTGAGTTTTTGAACGTATTTTCCAACTGGTTGTTGTTCCGACTGACTTAGGATTGGTCTCTTGCTTTGCAGATGTACACGGAGATGTATTCGATGCCCAATGGTGAACAAGCTCTGGAGCAAGACCAAGAGGGCAAGGACAGTTCTGAGGAGAGCGGCGAGTGGGAGTCTCTAGTCGATGACGATGAAGATGAGAGCGACGAAGTCGGAAGACGAGGAGGTAGCTGACTTCGCCACCTCGTGCATCAACATCGATCCAAGCAGAAGCATGACCCCACGAACCGGCATGGCAAGGCTGTGGCGTCGAGCGCTCCATCTCACAAGCTCACTCGGTCTCTGAGTCCAGATCTGACTGAGAAGGTCACCAAGCAGCCCAAAGCTAACCCATCGAAGGCCCGTAAGACCTTGCCTAAGATTAAGATGGATGTTCCCGTTGCTTCTGGGTAAACGCCTTTGTCGTATCTTTTGTTGCAATCAAATTCTTTTTGTTCGGACCGGCCTTTTTGTTCTGACCAAATGGATGATGGATTTGTGTAGCCCGACCTCAGCTGCGACCGACATGGACATTGACAAGACTCCAGCTGACGAGGAAGCTGACGACGCCGTCACCTCCAAAGCCAGTAAGGCAGGTTGATTCAAATTCATCTGGTCGGCTGAATGATTCGTCAGTTATCTTCATGGTTTTCTCTATTCTTTGCAGATCCACGAGATGTTGTTGTGCTTCTGGACGACGACGAAGAGGTGCCACTGAGAGGGAGGAGGAGGAAGGACAGGGAGCTGGGCGGGAAGGCGCCTGAGGTCCAGGTTCCTCAGTCGACTGTGACGCCTGGATCGGTGGTCGAGCGCACGACAGATCTGGCTCAAACCAACGTCACCTTCGCCGTTCCGCTGTCAACTGACTGCCCCTTGGGGTCGATTGCTCTATCTCCGTCACTTTTCGCTACATATCAAACTCCAGACGATCCACCAGATGCTGCCAAAGAAGCTCTTCTTCAATTGAATCTTGTGATGGGACAGATGAAAATGGTGCATGAGGCTAGTCAGGTAGCCTTCAACGCCGGAGCTGCTCTGCAAGCCAATGTCCAGTTTATTCGACTTTCCGATCGACCGTATTTCTTGTCTGATCACCCACTGGGGTGTGGCTGTTTTAATGATGTATGTCTCTTTGTGTTGATTCAACTGAACCTCACGCCGAGTGGAATCGAAACCGGTGGGGCACGCTGAGTGCACCCATCGGGTGTAGTCCCCGAGACCATAGGTGATCAAGGCGATCGGATCGTGGTCTAAGAATGGGACCCTCTTTCCCCGTTTGTTTTTTTTGCCACTCGAACTGGGCAGACCATGGCGAGTGGAATCGAAACCAGTGGGGGCACGCTGAGTGCACCCACTTGGTGTAGTCCCCGAGACCATAGGTGACTGCGGGCAGTCGACTGTGCTCTGAGAACTTAATTTGGAAAAATCAGTGGGGGCACGCGACGTGCACCCACAGGGTGTAGTCCCTAGACCGCCATCAATGTTTGATTCGGTGGTAGTCTTAGAGTAACTAGCATTGTGATGTCTTTTTATATCTGTCGACTGATATGGTTTGTGACTGTAGAAATCTTGTGATCTTGGGGCTCAGCTCTCTGCAATGAACAGGCAGCAAATCAGCCTAAACCTTGATATGGAATTGGCCAAGAAGAATCTTCAGAGTGCTCGTGATGAAGTTGCTGCCATGGGAGGTAATTAATCGCCGAATTTTTATCCCACTGCTGGCACTTTTCCTTTCCATTTTTTGAACCGAGTGACTCCACTCGAGCAGATGTATGTAGTGAAAACCGCCAACTCCAAGCCCGTCTGAAGAATGTTATTTCTTTAGAGAAAATGAAGCGTGCTTTGGAGCAGTATGATCTGGACCTAGCTGCAGGTCGGAAGGAGGCGCGAGAAGACAGCGCTATGGCGACAAGAAGCTTGCTTCACCGGTAAGTTAGAAGAGGAAAATTCCAAATTGAAGACCTGTTGTTTCGACGCCAACCAAGAGGTCGAGAGATCAAGAAGGACAAGGAGAAACTGATCGCGAACTTGGGAGCCTCAAGATCAAGAACGGCGAATTAGAGTCTTATCTGAGCCAACTTGTCGCTAAACTGGTCCTCAAACTTGAAGGTACCGATTAATCCGCCTTCTTTCCGCCGACCGATAAAGTTAATTGCGCTGTCGACTCATAATTCACTCATTGTGCAGAATTTTGCCAAGACTTTGAAGCGGAAACTGGGCGGGTCAAGACGGGTCTTGACCCCATTAACTGTCCAGTCAAGGATTAAGTTGCAATGAATGTGCTGCGTTTGGAGTCTTGCATGGATGGTGCAATTCCTATCTGGCTCGCCTAAAGGCTGCAATGACCCGGATTGATGCAGAACTCTGGCCTCATGCGGAATTGTCTCAAGATCTCGAGTCTCTGATGTCTCGACTGAATCAAATCCCTGGGCGTGTGCAAGAATGGAAGAAGTCCTCTCGTCATTGTGGTGCCGACGCTGTTCGCTCTCGTCCGAAAAGACCGCAGCAAGGATGCCAAAGAAGACAAGTCAAGGAGCTTAAAGTTGCAAACACGAAGAAGCATACTTTCCAAATTCTTCATCGACACTTTTCTTGCCGCCGCCACTCGCATTGCGCATAACATTGACCTTGATAGCTTTCTGCGACCCAGCCAGTCCTTCTCCTGATGCGTGATTGAAAAAACATTAAGCTTCACCTTTATTTGCCTCGGGATGCCGAGTGGTTGTGTAACCATTAAAATGCTTCGGGCTTGATGCTCGAATACTTTGAACCGTCGTCAAAACCTTAGGAATTTATCCGAACTTGGTTTATTTCTGAATATGCTTGCGTTTACCTTCGAGTGGAATTTTCTTCACTCGGAATAATCTTTGTGTTTGAGATTTCAATCGTCCTGCGCTTCATCGTCCTTGCAGGTAGGGATGGAGCGAACGTTGTACTTGTGGCGTAGCTCCGAAGGAGAAGGTTGTAGTCGAACTGCACCTCGTCGTCCTTGCGGATAGGGATGGAGCGAATGTTGTAATTGTGGCGTAGCTCCGAGGAGAAGGTTGCAGTCGACCTGCACCTCGTCGTCCTTGCGGATAGGGATGGAGTGGACGTTGTACTTGTGGCGTAGCTCCAAGGAGAAGGTTGCAGTCGACATGCACCTCGTCGTCCTTGCGGATAGGGATGGAGCAAACGTTGTACTTGTGGTGTAGCTCCAAGGAGAAGGTTGCAGTCGACCTACACCTCGTCGCCCTTGCGGATAGGGATGGCTTTCAAACTTAGGCGCAGTACTTGATCAAGGTTAAGCCTCCGAGTGGGAGGGTTGCTCTCCACTCGGTAGGATTTTTCATACTTAGGCGAGTACTTGACTGCAGCTAAGCCCCCGAGTGGGAGGTTTGCTCTCCACTCGGTAGGATTTTTCATACTTAGGCGAGTACTTGACTGCAGCTAAGCCCCCGAGTGGGAGGGTTGCTCTCCACTCGGTAGGATTTTTCATACTTAGGCGAGTACTTGACTACAGCTAAGCCCCCGAGTGGGAGGGTTGCTCTCCACTCGGTAGGATTTTTCATACTTAGGCGAGTACTTGACTGCAGCTAAGCCCCCGAGTGGGAGGGTTGCTGAGGGAGTCCTGGACTAGGGGGTGTCCGGATAGCCGAACTATCATCACGGCCGCACTCCAAGACTATGAAGATACAAGATTGAAGACTTCGTCCCGTGTCCGGATGGGACTTTCCTTGGCGTGGAAGGAAAGCTTGGCGATACGGATATGTAGATCTCCTACCTTTGTAACCGACTGTGTAACCCTAACCTATCCGGTGTCTATATAAACCGGAGGGTTTTAGTCCGAGGATCTAACAACAATCATACCATAGGCTAGCTTCTAGGGTTTAGCCTCTCGATCTCGTAAGATCTAATCTTGTGCTACCCATATCATCAATATTAATCAAGCACGAGTAGGGTATTACCTCCATCGAGAGGGCCCGAACCTGGGTAAAAACATCGTGTCCCTTGTCTCCTGTTACCATCCGCCTAGACGCACAATTCGGGACCCCCTACCCGAGATCCGCCGGTTTTGACAACCGACATTGGTGCTTTCATTGAGAGTTCCTCCGTGTCGCCACCGATAGGCCCGATGGCTCCTTCGATCATCAACAACGACGCGGTCCAGGTGAGACTTTTCTCCCGGACAGATCTTCAGATTCGGCGGCTCTGCTGCGGGCCAATTCGCTTGGCCATCTAGAGCAGATCGAAGCTACGCCTGGCTATCAGGTCAGATTTGGAAGTTTGAACTATACGGCCGATGTCCGCGGAGACTTGATCTTCGACGGATTCGAGCCACAGCCGAGCGTGCCGCACTGTCTCGATGGGTATGATCTAGCTCTGCCGCCGAACAGTGCCCTGGAGGCCGCACCAGCATCCGCTCCGACCCTTAGTCCGGAGCCGGATTCCCCGATCGAGGACGAGTGGTTGGACACCGCCTCGGGGGCTACGATCTCTACGGCGATTGAGCCGAACTCCATCCCCTCGCTATGCGAAGACCTTGACTCCAGGGTGTCGGACTCCTCTCCGGACTCCGAACCCTCTGCGCCCCTGCCAATCGAATCCGATTGGGCGCCGGTCATGGAGTTCACTTCCGCGGACATCTTTCAACACTCGCCCTTTGGCGACATCCTGAATTCACTAACGTCTCTCTCTTTATCCGGAGAGCCCTGGCCGGACTACGGACAGGAAGGTTGGGATGCGGACGACGAAGAAATTCAACGCCCACCCACCACCCACTTTGTAGCCACTGTCGATAATTTAACCGACATGCTCGACTTTGACTCCGAAGACATCGACGGTATGGACGACGATGCCGGAGACGACCAAGACGCAGCGCCTATAGGGCACTGGAAGGACACCTCGTCATATGACATATACATGGTGGACATCCCAAAAGATGGGAACGTCAATGGAACAACGAAGGATGACCCCTCCAAGAAGCAACCAAGCGCCCGACGTCAACGGGCGCCAAGGCTAAATCCCGCCACAAAGAAAAATGGTGATTCCAAAGACGGAGATAATAACACCTCGGACAAAGGTTGAAGACAACCCTCCAGCAGGACTCAGCGCAGGAGGAGGGAGAAGCAAGTCCGCACGGCTAAGGCGGCAGAAAAAAGAGGTAGAGGACGATAATTATGCGCCCTCCGAAGATGAGGCAAGCCTCAACGACGCATTTAATTTGTCGTGCCCGAGGATCCCGCCAACAGAGCGTTTCAAACGCAGGCTTATGGCCACGGCAAGCAGCCTCAAGAAAAGCAGCAGCAGCTTAGAGCTGACCAAGACCTCGCTAGCCGACAGATGGATCGAGTCCTCGCAGCCGAGGAGTATGAACTCGAACGCCCTCCAAAAGCTACCCCAAACGCAGGCCGCTGCCTCGATCGTAGGAGGAAGCACCCAAGTCACCAACAAGACGACATGGCAGATCACCACCCTGTGGTCAGCGACAGAGAAGCCTCTCGGCCCTCCGCTCAAGCCACACCCCAACGCTGCTCAAAAAGTACCAAGGCACGGGAAAATGCGCCAGACTTGCGAGATATATTGGAGGATAAGGCAAAACATACAAGATCGATCTACGGATCGCGTGGGCGCCCAACGACTCGGGATGATTTCCGTCGCGCCGGATACAAGAAACCCGCCGGGCCGAACACAAGAGACAAAGCTCATATGAGCTACGCCGTGATATAGCCCAATACAGAGGCGCCAAGACACCCACTATGCTTCACAGATGAAGTAATGGATCATCAAATCCTCGAGGGCTTCAAACCCGTAAACATCGAATCATACGATGGTACCACGAATCCCGCGGTCCGGATCGAGGATTATCTCCTCCATATCCACATGGCCCGCGGTGATGATCTACATGCCATCAAATACCTCCCACTCAAGCTTAAAGGACCAGCTCGGCATTGGCTCAACAGCTTGCCCGGCAGAATCAATTGGTTGTTGGGAGGACACGGAAGCCGCATTCCTTGATAACTTCCGGGCACATATGTGCGACCACCGACGCCGATGACCTTAGCCATATAATTCAGCAGCCGTAAGAATCGGCCGACAATTACGGACACGGTTCCTAACAAAGAAAAATCAAATCGTTGACTGTCCTGGATGCAGAGGCCCTTGCAGCCTTCAAACATAACATCCATGATTTAATGGCTTGCCCGCACCTAGGACAGGAAAAGCCGAAATCCATGGCATCCCTCACAACACTCATGACCCGCTTTTGTGCGGGAGAGGACAGCTGGCTAGCTCGAAGCAACAACTTGGCCAAACACCCTGATAGTTCGGATACCAAGGACAGCAATGGCAGGTCGCGTCGCAACAAGAACAAGCGCCGCATTAACGGCGATAATGCTGAAGATACGACCGTCAATGCTGGATTCAGAGGCTCTAAACCCAGTCAGCGGAAGAAGCATTCAAAAGAAATACCTGTGGCCCGCCCAACTTGGACCGAATACTGATCGCTTGTGCGGATACATGGCACCCCCGAAAAACCAGCCAATCACACCAACAGGGATTGTTGGGTGTTCAAGCAAGGTGCAAGTTAAGTGCCGAACTCAACAACAAGGGCTGCATAGCGATGACGAGGAAGAGCCCGGCCGCCGAACAATAGAGGATGAAGGGCTTTCCCACACAAGTGCGGACGGTGAACATGATATACGCAACCCATATACCCAAAAGGGAGCGGAAGCGTGCACTAAGGGACGATATGCGATGGAGTCACCCCAAAGTTCAACCCATGGTCTTCCTGCCCGATCACCTTCGATCGAAGGGACCACCCCACTAGCATCCGTCACGGCGGTTTCGCCGCATTGGTTCTTGACCCAATTATTGACGGATTTCACCTCACCAGAGTCCTGATGGACGGTGGTAGCAGCCTGAACCTGCTTTATCAGGATACAGTGTGCAAAATGGGCATAGACCCTCAAGGATTAAACCTACAAAGACGACCTTTAAAGGCGCCATACCGGTGTAGAGGCCAATTGTATGTGCTCGGTTACACTCGAAGTGGTCTTCGGATCCCTGGATAACTTCCGAAGCGAAGAGTTAATCTTCGACATAGTCATGTTCCGCAGCGGCTATCACGCACTGCTTGGACGAACCGCATTTGCAAAGTTCAATGCGGTGCCGCACTATGCATACCTCAAGCTCAAGATGCCAGGCCCTCGAGGAGTAATCACGGTCAATGGAAACACCGAATGCTCTCTCCGAACGGAGGAGCACACGGTGGCCTCTCGGTGGAGGTGCAAAGCAGCCTCTCACAAGAATTCTCGAGTCCGCCACTAAACGTCCGGACACCGCTGCGGCGCGAGTAACCTACAACAAGACCGCTGGCACGATTCAAGCATCGCCAGAGTAATCCGCCCCAACCCCAGCCCTCGCGAAATTGCGAAGCCAAGATTACGCATACATAACTATGCTCCGAGATACCATGGGCATAAGGGGAGGGCACGACCACAACGCCTGCACGCGGCTCAACCGCACCAAGGGCTCCCAATTGTGTCATTCTTTTTTTCTTTTTCTTACTTCCGTGAACTGCTTCCGAAGCCCCGTCCGCACTTGAATTGCGAACTCACGATGCAACAGCAAGGGAAGCGTATCGTTACGTCGAAGGTCCAGGTGGTCTCTACTACGAGCATTATACCTGTTTTATATACCATCCCGCAGCTTACCCCTGGAGGGGGACATTTTAAATAGTCCCAACCCTTGCTTATCGCACAATTTGTATCATTCTGCTTTTATTTGCAGTTTCTTTTTAATAACCAATATATAGCTCTTGCCTATTATTGCACTCCTTTCTATATCTATATATATGTTCATTTCATGACATGTTGCACCCGTACACTTTGGTACAACCAATACACCAGGGGCTCAAGTACCCCAAAATTATGGTGTGATAAGTCCGAACACTTTCACAAGTGGGGAACCCCGAACTTATAGCATTATATGCATCGGCTCCGAATCATGTCTTGGGTCAATAGTTGGGTTTGCCCGGCTCCTATGTTTTGGTACCTTACGTTCCGTTATATCGACTAAGGTAGCACTAGGAGAACCACTGCGATTGTGCCCCGGTTGAGCTGGGTTGAGCACCTCAGTGGAGAAAGCTAAAACTGACCGTCATGATAGGGTGAGAGCTGGCCGCTGTTCGAGAGGTTTTTTCGGGTCCCTAAAGACTTATGCCGCTTAGAGCGAGGAACCGGAATTGTCCGGCCAAGGCGTGGATAGCGCCCCGAACTCGGTCTTCCGAATACTAGGGGCTTCGCCGAAATTTAAAATTATAGAATTCTATGGCTAAGTGAGAGTGTTCAAGCAGTATAAGTCCGGTTGCCTTGTTTGTTGCATTGAGCGCCTCCCTCGATGGACCCAAGAATGGGAACAAGAGCGCTCAAGTTCATGCCGAACACCCCAGCACTCGTGGCATGGGGGCTGAAGCCAACGACTTGCCATCTCTCAAATTTGATAAACGGCAGCACAGAAGGTAATATTTTAAATTAACAAGCGTTGCTTAGCACATATGAACAAGTTTTCAGCGTACAGGATAACAAATGCGAGTCTATTCAAAATTACATCTTTGGAGCACTCATCCGCTTATACGGCGGGCACCCTTCAGAGGCCCTCGTAGTACATTTCGGGCGCGATGCTCCTTGCCCTTCGGTGGTTCGTCTGTCACAAGCTTCTCCGCATTCAGCTTGCCCCAAAGGTGCAATTTAGCACGGCAAGGGCCCGACAGGCACCTTCAATGCAGACGGAGCGCTTGATGACTTAAATCCATGGACAAAGGCGTTCACCACCGCTGCACCAACCCGAAGTAGCTCCTGTGCATGGCTTCCAATGGCCACAAATTAACTATGAGGCCCTTCATGGCCTATTCGGCGACCTTGTGGAGCTCGACCAGCTGCTTTAGCTGGTCGCTCAGGCACCGGATGTCCGGCCTCAAAGATACTAAGACCGTAACACCTTTTCCGCCGAGCTCCCTCCTTGGCGCTGGTAGAACGCGGCAGCATCGTTTACACCACGGGCAGATCTGCGAATGCTCCTGGAGAGCTCCAAATCCGGGTAAGTAATAGGTAATTCACTTTCACATGCTTGCTTTGCATAAAGAATGCCTTACCCGCCGCTATCTTCTTTAATGATTCAATTTCTTGGAGGGCCTTTTGGGCTTCGGCCTTAGCGGCTTTGGCACTCTCAAGAGCCGAGGCGAGCTCGGACTCTCGAGTCTTCGAGTCACGCTCCAAACTCTCGTGTTTTTTCACGAGAGCCTGAAGCTCTTGCCGTACCTCCGCCAGCTGCGCCTCCCCCTTCTCTCGCTCGGTGCGCTCCGCAACCGCTTTGTTTTCGGCCATGACATCGCTTCCTTCGTGGTCGCCACCTTGTTCGTGGCCCCTGCAGCACTCCATGTTACTCCTGTTATTTTTGCAAATCAAACCTTTCTATAAGGTATTTCTTTAATAAGGTATTACTTACCTTTCTTGTCCTCGAGCTGCTTCTTGGCAAGGCCGAGCTTGTTCTCGGACCGCCGAGGCTCTGCTTCAATGCATTGACCTCCACAATAAGGCGGCAGAGGTCAAGAAAGCCTGCATTCCCATATTGACATACTTATGTTAGACTCCTGCGTATATATTTTAGATCCTTAGTCCGCTTTTCTTCCAAACACCGAACTAAGCATCGGGGACTACCGCCTATGCGGTAATATTTTAACATATTCTAAACTTACCTCAAAGCCTGTTAGAAGGCTGGTACAGTTTCAGTCACCCCGCTCTTGGCAGATCGAACTTTCCGGATCCCCACACTCATAATAAAGGCGGTGCTCCTCCTCGATGGAGGCGCTGTTAAGCGCCTCCAGTAAGCTATCCGGTGCCTCCGGTTGGACGGAAGACACCGGCGTCTTACCCTTCCTATGAAGGGACCGCTTGCCGGACTCCGGAACCGCTGAAGATTCCGGTATGGAGTCCGAACGAGGGTCGGGCTTAGAGCCCCTGGGGGTCTTGCTCCCCTCGAGCCTGGAGTCCGGGAGGTTGCCTTGCGGCGCCTCCCGCGCCACCTCCTCTTGATCAGGCCCCCATTGGGGCACCACCTCGGTGTCGTCCGCAGCGTGAGGCGAGGAGGTGGCCGGAAGTGAAGTACTCTCCATTTCCGATGAACTCAGGGACCCGCTCGACGAAGCGGCGAACTCGCCCTTGGGCGGGCTGCATGATTGTTCGGCATTAGAGAACACTATGCAATGAAAAAGCCATGGGTATCCGGACACTTACGATCTCTCCAGGGGCTTGGCCCTTGTTGGCCACTCCTCCTCGTCGTTGTCGATGTTGGTGGAGAAGTCCGGAGGAAGGGTCCTTCCCTTCTTGGACCCTCTGGCCTCCCCAGTTGGGGCGGCCTTCCTTTTCCTCTCCTCCCTCGCTGGGGAAGAGGCTTCTTTTTCCTCCTCCTCGTTCTCAGGAGAAGATTCTGCTTCAGACCGATAAAGACTGGCCTCGGGAGCTCCTTCGAGTTCCCGTGGCCTCCTTCTTGGCCTTCTTCTCCGGCACCACATGAGGTACCGGAGCCAGCAGCCCCGTCAATTGGGCGTCCGCTGGGTCTTCTGGCAAAGGAGCCGGACAGCTAATCTGTCCAGACATCTTCAGCCAGTCCTGTCAAAGGTTAGGGCATTTTAGATCACACATAGAGTCAATCTATGAAAAAAGAGTCCTGTAAAGGGTAAAATAACTTACCTCGCTGGCTTGATGCTGCGAGCTGAATCCGCGATCTTCGTAGCGGATGTGGGAGCCTCAACGCCCTTGAATAGCACCTTCCAGGCATCTTCTTACGTAGTGTCGAAGAGCCTTGTCAGAGTTAGGTGCTGTGCCGGATTGAACTCCCACAATTTGAAGGCCCGTTGTTGGCATGGGAGAATCCGGCGGATGAGCATCACCTGGATTACGTTGAGAAGCCTGAGATTCTTTTCCACCAGGTTTCGGACGCATGTTTGGAGTCCGGATAGCTCGTCCGAATTCCCCCACGTCAGGCCCGTCTCTTTCCATGATGAGAGCCGTGTGGGGAAGCCAGATCTGAATTGGGGCCGCCGCCCATTTGGAGTCAGCTGCTCGGTGATATAGAACCACCCCGATTACCACCCTTTATTGTCTCCACGAAGGAGCCCTCGAGCCATAGGACTTTGGCCATCTTGCCAACCATGGCGCCTCAAGACTCCTCTTGACGGCCGCCCACTACCTTCGGCCCGACATTGAAGATCTTCACCATAAGTCAAGTGGGGCTGGATGCAGAGGAAGGCCTCGCACACGACAATGAACGCCGAGATGTTGAGGATGAAATTGGGCCAGATCATGGAAGTCCGTGCCGTAGTAGAACATGAGCCCCGGACAAATGGGTGAAGTGGAAAACCTAGTCCATGGAGGAAGTGGGGAGAAACACCACCCTCTCATGGGGCCTGGGGTTGGAATGAGCTGCCCCTCGTCGGGTAGCCGACACGCGATGTCGCCGGACAAGTATCCGGCCTCCCGCAGCTTTGTGATGTGCCCCTCCGTGACGGAGGAGGCCATCCATCTGCCTCCCGCTCCGGACATAGTTGGATAAGGTTGAGGTGGGATGTGCGGACTTGGGCGCTGGAGCTCGAGTGCGCGGAAATGGATGAGCAAAGGAGGAAGAAGGCGTAGGTGAAAATGGTGGATCATTATCCCCTTATATGGACAGACGAAGCCATGCGTCCCCCGCCAGTCTGGTAAAACTCGCTTATCTCCCAAGCGTCGTAATCAAGGGCGCGGATGGGTTACCCACGTCCGTATTGATGAGAATCCCGGAATAAGGGGGCACGATGTATGCTTTGATAAGACATGCCAAAGAAACCGCCTCGCTAAACGCGCTTAAGGTGGAACAAAGAAAACGATTCGAATAGAGGCTTGGCCATGGTGTGATGTCACGCCCACGGAATACGCCACAGATCTGTGCAAAATTATTCTCTCTATGGTGGTATGTGGAACTTGTTTTGCAGAGCGGACACTATCCTTGTGTTCAAAACCTTCTATGAAGTATTCGAGGAGGAACCCGCCTTGCAATGCCGAAGACAATATGCGCGCCGGACTAAATGCGTCATTGAAGCCTGGTTCGAGGGCTAGTGAGGGAGTTCTCGACTAGGGGGTGTCCTGGATAGCCGAACTATCATCACGGCCGGACTCCAAGACTATGAAGATACAAGATTGAAGACTTCGTCCGTGTCCGGATGGGACTTTCCTTGGCGTCAAGGCAAGGTTGGCGATACGGATATGTAGATCTCCTACCTTTGTAACCGACTGTGTAACCCTAACCTATCCGGTGTCTATATAAACCGGAGGGTTTTAGTCTGTAGGACGAACAATAATCATACCATAGGCTAGCTTCTAGGGTTTATCCTCTCTGATCTTGTGGTAGATCTACTCTTGTACTACCCATATCATCAATATTAATCAAGCAGGAGTAGGGTATTACCTCCATCGAGAGGGCCCGAACCTGGGTAAAAACATCGTGTCCCTTGTCTCCTGTTACCATCCGCCTAGACACACAGTTCGGGACCCCCTACCCGAGATCCGCCGGTTTTGACACCAACAGCTGCTCTCCACTCGGTAGGATTTTTCATACTTAGGCGAGTACTTGATTGCAGCTAAGCCCCCGAGTGGGAGGGTTGCTCTCCACTCGGTAGGATTTTTCATACTTAGGCGAGTACTTAACTGAAGCTCAGCCGCGAGTGGGAGGGTTGCTCTCGACTCGGTGGGATTTTTCATAATTAGGCGAGTACTTGATCAGAAGAAGCCCCCGAGTGGGAGGGTTGCTCTCCCCTCGGTAGGATTTTTAATACATATGCGAGTAGTTGTCTCGATCTAAGCCCCCGAGTGGGAGGGTTGCTCTCCACTCGGTAGGATTTTTCATACTTAGGCGAGTACTTGAAAGCAGCTAAGCCCCCGAGTGGGAGGGTTGCTCTCCACTCGGTAGGATTTTTCATACTTAGGCGAAACGGATTCGCAGCTAAGCCTCCGAGTGAGAGGCTTGCTCACCACTCGGTAGGATTTTTCAGACTTGGGCGAAACGGATTCGCAGCGAAGTCACCCACTGGGGGATTTCAAACGGAAACAAAAGCAACAACAATCGTTTAGGAAGATTATAAAGCTCTTGTCTTTGATAAATAAACTACAAAGGTGTTTCTTATTACATCTCATCCGAGTGAGTACTTAAGTATAAAAGGGGCGGATCAGCTCCGCATTCCAAGCTCGTGGCTTGTCTTTCTGATGTTCGACATTGTAAAGATGGTATGCTCCAATGTGGAGAACTCTGGTGATAATGAAGGGACCTTCCCAAGAAGGGGCAAGTTTGTGTGGCTTCTGTTGATCCACTCGAAGAACCAAGTCTCCCTCCTAAAAAGCTCGGCCCTTCACGTTTCTGACGTGGAATCGACACAAATCTTGCTGGTAGATGGTCGACCGGATCAATGCCTGCTCTGCTTCTTCTTCAGAGAAGAGTTCGACTCGGGGTGCGATGTGGAGCAGGTCACTTGGCAGAACAGCTTCGGCTCCATAGACCAAAAAGAAAGGTGTTCGTCCGGTTGATCGGTTGGGAGTTGTCCTCAAACCCCAAAGAACTGATGGAAGCTCATCGACCCAGGCGCCTGCTGAGTGTTTGAGATCATGCATCAGTCGGGGTTTCAGCCCTTTGAGGATTAGACCATTCGCCCTTTCTGCTTGACCATTCGACTGTGGGTGAGCGACTGAAGCATAGTCGACTCGTGTGCCTTGAGAAGTGCAGAACACTCTAAACTCGGCTGTAATCAAGTTCGATCCATTGTCGCGATGATGCTGTGTGGAACTCCATATCTGAATGTCAATTCTCTGGTGAAGCTGACAGTAGTGCTGGCATCAAGATTCTTGATAGGTTTGGCTTCGATCCATTTGGTAAATTTGTCGACTGCTACAAGCACATGAGTAAATCCGCTCCTACCAGTCCTCGTCTGACCCGACCATGTCCAAACCCCAAACAAAGAAAGGGCCGACGAGTGGAATGGTCTTCAGGGCTGACGCAGGCTTGTGAGACATATCAGAGTAGAAATGGCAACCTTCACATCTGTCGACTATATCCTTCGCCATTTCATTTGCTCGGGGCCAATAAAATCCGGCTCGGTATGATTTAGCCACAATGGCCCGAGAGGACGCATGGTAACCACAGGTTCCCGAGTGGATGTCGTTGAGTATCATTCGACCTTCTTCTGGTGTTATGCATTTCTGACTGACCCCAGTCACACTTTCTCTGAACAACTGTCCTTTATCACCGTAAAGGCCTTGGATCGACGGACGATCTGTCGAGCCTCTTCTTCATCCTCTGGGAGTTCCTTCCTGAGGATGTACGCGATGTAAGGTATTGTCCAGTCGGGAGTGATAACCAGAACTTCCATGATTAGGTCGACCATGGTTGGGACCTTGACTTTAGTCGGATCTGTGGCGCTCTTAGGCTGCGGGGGCTCTTCTGTAAAAGGATTTTCTTGAACTGATGGTGTGTGAATGTGCTCCAGAAACACACTGCTGGGAATGGCTTCTCTCTTGGAACCTATCTTCGCCAAATCATTGGCTGCTTGATTTTCCAGTCGGGGTATATGATGGAGCTCTAACCCCTCGAACTTCTTTTCCAACTTTCTCATCGCCTTGCAGTTGCCAGTCATGGCTGGGCTTCTGATGTCCCACTCTTTCATCACTTGATTGACCACCAAATATGTGTCGCCATAGACCATGAGGCGACGGACGCCGAGTGAAATGGCCATGCGCAACCCGTATAAGAGTGTTTCGTATTCTGCTTCATTATTGGAGGAATCAAAGTGAATCTGGAGTACATATCTGAGCTTGTCTCCTCGGGGGGATACTAATACCACCCCGGCACCTGAACCATTCAGCATCTTGGAACCGTCAAAGAACATGGTCCAAAGGTTCGAGTGAACTTGAGTCGGCGATTCTTCGTTCGATCCACTCGGCGAGGAAATCAGCTATTGCTTGGGACTTGATAGCTTTCTTTGCCTCAAACTGGATATCTAAGGGAAGGAGTTCAATCGCCCATTTTGCCACTCGACTAGTTGCATCTCTGTTGTGCAGAATATCTGATAATGGAGCGTCGCTGACGACTGTAACGGAGTGGTCAGAGAAATAGTGTGCAACCTTCTTCGTGGTCATATAAAACCCATAAACAAGCTTCTGATAGTGCGGATATCTCTGTTTTGACAGAGTCAGAACTTCAGAAACATAATAAACCGGGCGCTGAACTTTATAGGCTTTTCCCTCTTCTTCTCGCTCGACCGTAAGTACTGTACTGACGACTTGTCCAGTGGCTGCTATGTAAAGCAGTAAAGTGTAACATCCCAAAATTCTAAATTTTAGAATGTTATAAACAAATAGATAGTTTTGATTGTTGTTTGATTGATTGACTGAAAGTGAGTGAATTTGAAACTTTTTGAAAGTTAAACGAGAGCGAATAAAAGGACTTTCACAAACTTTTATTTTGCTTTTATGATCTTGGGGAATTCAAATTCTTTTTCATCACAAAACCTTGTAGAGGAGATGACATGATTTCTTCCATTTATTTAAATGACAAGGGGTGTTGAAAATATTTGAATTTCATTTGAGAATATTTCTAATTCTGAAACTTTATGCAACTCAATGATTTTCACGAGAGAAGATAAAATGACTTCTTCAAAACATATGAAATATGAGTTGGGAGTTTCAAAGAACTAAATTCAAAGTTCTTTTGAATTTGTTTTCAATTTGGAGTTATTTGAGTTTTATTCAAATTATTTTTCTCCAAAAATAAAATACTTGGAAAATAGGGTAACATGATTCCCTACATCGGAAAATTGAGAGAAATAAATTTTAATTAATTTTGGTATTTTTAAAATGATTTTCAGTGGATTTTTGTAGAGCAGAAGCACTGTTTGAATTATCTGATTTTGTGTGTATTTTATTTGACTCTAGACTAATGTTCATCTTGTAGAAAATCTTTTTCTGAAAATTTTGATATATAATATGCCTATATTATATTTCTGTTTTATTTCTTTTCTTTTTTCTTTGACTGTCTGTTTATTTAAAAAAAAACTCTTCGAACAGTGCCAGGCCGAAGCCCAGCACTGCTCTCTCTCCCTCTCTTTCCCCTCGCCGACTGGGCCGGCCCAGCACCCGAGCCAGGCCGCAGGCCCAGCCCACCTCCGCGCCCGTCCCCGAGCTCCCGCGGGACTCCGCCGCCGCCACGAGTCGCCGCACGCCTGTCCGTCGGGACTCCCGCCGCCTCTGCCCGCCCCCTCCCGCACGCAAGCCGACCCCCTCCTCCTATTTATACCGCCGCCCGGGCTCCGTTCCTCCTCCTTTGCCGCAAACCGCAGCCGCTGCCGCCCTCACCGGAGTTCTCGCCTCCGACGAGATCTGCCACGCAGCCACGCCTGCCTGTCACCCTCGACCTCCGCCGACGCCGCCATCGCCTTCCCTCCTCGCCGCTTCTCCCCAACCCTGCGGCCACGCCGGAGGACCGCCGGAGCAGCCACCCCGACGACCCCGACGCCGCTGCCGTCTCCTTCTCCGGCGACGTCGACGCCCACCACCGCGGTAAGCCGCCGGTGCTCCTCGTCCGTCCGATCTAGGTTAGATGGATAGGATTAGATTAGTTTTTTTTTTATTTTTTTGAATCATTTTCCTTACTTAGAGAATGTTCACTGCTTTGCCTTCGCAGCGAACGGTTTTTAACCAATAGATTTCTGACACGTGGCCAGGAACCTAGGTGTAGGTTTTATTTTTCAGTTTAGTCCCTGATTTTCAAAACACCACAACTTTTCAACCGTTAGTCCAAATTCAACGAAACCAACGTCCACTTATTCGTTATGATCTCCTCTATCCGGTAATCCAACTCAAACATGTTTTTGAAAGTTTTAAAATTTGAATTCAAACAGATTTGTATTCAAACTTCATTTGATCATAACTTGAGTTTCAGAGTCTCGATTTAGTTGATTCTTTTGCAAATCGAAGCTCTTGACCTAAACTTTCTGATAAGGCCAAATTCACATAATTTTGGTACTGTTAGGAATTGTTTTATGTTGAAAGAGTTATTTGCTTGGTTTTGATGTTTTCCGAATCGTTTTCTTCGTTCGGTCCGATGTTTCACTACTAGGAAAAGGGCTATAGATGGAAATGACACTAATGGCGCACCGGAAAGATGGTGCGCCATTAGTATATACTAATGGCGCACCGCCATACGATGCGCCATTAGTGTCTAAACTACTAATGGCGCACCATGCCTTGGGTGCGCCATTAGTACCAAATTTTTTTAACTAGTGCGCCGTTCAAACATACTAATGGCGCATCCCGCCCGAAAGTGCGCCATTAGTAGTTGTAACTACTAATGGTGCACCAGGTGCGGGTGCGCCATTAGTACCAATTTTTTTAAACTAGTGCGCCGTTCAAACATACTAATGGCGCACCCACACCCCCGTGCGCCATTAGTAGTTGTAACTACTAATGGCGCACCAAAGGTGTGGGTGCGCCATTAGTATAGAAACTTTTTTTGAACTAGTGCGCCTGTCCAAACATACTAATGGCGCATCCTGCCCGAAAGTGCGCCATTAGTAGTTGTAACTACTAATGGCGCACCAGGTGTGGGTGCGCCATTAGTACCAAATTTTTTTTAAACTAGTGCGCTGTCGAAACATACTAATGGCGCACCCACACTGCAGTGCGCCATTAGTAGTTGTAATTACTAATGGCGCACCAAAGGTGTGGGTGCGCCATTAGTATAGAAACTTTTTTGAACTGTCCAAACATACTAATGGCGCATCCTCCTTAGGTGCGCCATTAGTAGTGGTAACAACTAATGGCGCACCATGAAAGAGGTGCGCCATTAGTAAGTGGGCAGCAACAAGATATTTGGGACAGCCTCTCCTACCCACACACTCACTTTCTCCCCACTTCATTCTCTCCACCTCCTCCTTGTCTCGGTGCCTCCTCTTTTCACCTCATTTCCACCATAGATTCATTCAAATTAAGTGGTTAAATTACCTTGTTTTAATAGGTAAGTAACGGGGAAGCTATATTTAGGTTGTTCTCCTTACAACAATGTGCACATGCACTTTTTACGGCCTAGCTAGATCTATGTATGTTCGTGGTGTTGCATATGTTTGTGGTGTTGCATATGTGTTTGTGTTTGGAGGTGTACCGTATTTGAAATGCGATAGTTGCCAATATTTTGCGGAATGTTGATTCATTTCCGTTTGGCGAATTTTGGCATTAAGCATCCTTTTGGTCCTATTTTTAGGGAAAGTCATGCCAAATTTTTTCTTGGTTCTAAAATATCGCTTTGCTCTACCTCGCAGCGACCATGGTCCGCATACGATGACCGAAGGCATCGTGAATAGGTTTTTGAGGTCCACGAAGGCCGAGATGCTTCAAAAGAACGAGACGGAGATAAGATGTCCGTGTCGAAGATGCAAGTCAAGAGCCTTATTGCGGACCCGGATTCCGGCAGGTGCGGGACCACCGCTGTTGCGTGGTTTCATGGATGGCTATCGGTGGCAAGGTGATGAAGATGACTACGAAGTCGCCCATGCGGGCCGGGCAAGAAATGAGGAAGGGCAGCAAGACAACCACCGCGGCTCGGGCGGGCGAGAAGACGAAGAATCCTCAGCGATGATCACGATCGTGATGTCACATACGATCATCATGTAGAATATGCAGGACATGATGATGAGGAAGATGCCGGAGCAGCGACGGGCATGATCATGAAGATGATGATGCCGGGCGGAGCGACGACGCCGCACCATCGATGGGCTGGGTGCAGGACCCTCATATTCAAGAGCTGCTTCTCAAGCTGCACGGATAACGCAAGAGCCGCCGCCGAGAGAAAGCCAAGATGGATCAACTTGAGTTAGATGCGGTTACTCCATTGTATGAAGGATGCAGGCCGAGGATACCCGCTTTGAAAGTAACGCTCATGGCCTGGAGATGAAGGTAAAACACAAAATGACCGACGATGCTTCGACGAGAACATGTCATTCTCGACACGAACGTCTTCCCAAGGGGAACAAGTGCCCGACCAGTTTGGAGGAGGCGAAGAAAATCGTGTGTCCCCTGGATTTACCGCACGTGAAATACCATGTGTGCATGAACAATTGCATCATTTATCGGGACGAGCACGCGGAGTCTACCATATGTCCGGTCTTGGCGTCACTCGATACAAGAAGAGGAAGAAAGCTCCTCGAAAAGTGGTGTGGTACTTTCCGATCACTCCTCGTCTGCAGCGCTTATTTCATGGACCCTAAGGTAGCAAAGCTCCCGCTACCGCACGCGGATAGGGAGGAGAAGAAGCGGAAGATGACGCAATGATCCGGAGATAGATAAAAAAGACAAGATGCTGAGTCACCCTAAGGATGCGAGCCAGTGGCAAGCGTTGAACTTCCAAGACTCGGAATGTGGGAACGATCCAAGGAAAATCGTGCTGGGCGCGAGAACCGATTGAGTCAATCCGATAGGCAGCCAGAGAAGCACACATAGCACCTGGCCTGTCTTTGTGTGGATGTACAACCTTCCCCTAGTTGTGCATGAAGAGGAAGTACATTCACATGAGTATGCTAATTGAAGGGCGAAACAACCAGGGAACAACATCAATCAGTATCTAGGGCTGCTGAAAGAGGAGCTTGACACGCTGTGGAAAACGCCAGCCAATACGTGGACGCCCGCAGAAAGAATATTTCCCTATGAGAGCCGTGACTGCTCACGACGGTGCACGACTATCTCGATTCACGGATATGTCGCAAGGTGTAGTCCACGGATTTTCCGGATGCGTAAGGTGCATGGATGACACAACGTATCGCCAGCTAGATAGAGATCCCGGTCTTGAAAATCGTGTTCATGGGACATCGAAGGTGGCTTCGGCGATGACCCGTGGAGGAAACGCAAGGATTTGTTCGATGGTGAAACCGAACCCAAAACGCCTGCACGAGGAGCGGCGAGGAAATAGACAAGCTGTTGGAAAATTGGAAAGACCGCCCACCGCCGAAAGAAGCAACAGGCGCCAGAGCCGGGAAAGAAGCGAAAGGCGCTAGAGCCGCTGAAGGTATGGAAAACGAGGTCTGTTTTCTGGGACTTGCCGTACTGGAAGATCCACCGTGTGCCTCACAGCCTTGATGTCATGCATATCACGAAGAACGTGTGCGAGAGTCTACATGCCAGAGAGGACCAAAGATGGGCCGAAAGCAAGGGCAGACTTGAAATCAATGGGCATCGTGCAGGAGCTTCACGCTATATATGATGATGATGATGATGATGATGATGATGATGATGATGATGATGAGGCGAAGCAGACACGTAAAGTCGTCAAAGGCAAAAAGGCCAAGAAGACCGGAAATGACTACCCTCCCGCGTGCTTCACTCTAAGTCGGGGAGGAGATCGAGCAGTTTTTCACCGCCTCCTAGGAGTAAAACTTCCTTACGGTTACGCTGGGAAGATAAGCGGATACCTAGACCCAGTGACGAAGTTCAATGGGATGAAGTCTCACGACTCACGTCTTGATGATGACGCAGATACTTCCGGTTGCAATCCGTGGGATCATGGACGCACGTCTGCGGAAACGCTATTTGGCCTATGCAACTTCTTCGACGCCATCTCTCGGAAGTCGATTGGCGTGAGGCAACTCATAAGGCTACAGGAAGAGATCGTGGTGATACTATGCGAGCTTGAGATGTACTTCCCGCCCGCATTCTTCGACGTTATGGTACATCTGCTGGTCCATATAGTGGAGGATATCATCCAACTCGGGCCGACGTTCCTCGCACAAAGATGATGCCGCTCGAAAGGATGAATGGTGTCATCAAAGGATACGTTCGCAACATGTCACGCCCGGAAGGAAGCATAGCCAGGGCTTTCTCGACCAAGAGTGCATCTCCCATCGCACGAATTATCTAGGCATCGAGAACCCCGTTGGTCTGCCGTCAACAGCACCTCGGCAGCTCATTTGGATGGGGTCACCGTGAGGGTCGCCAAAATGCATGTCGACTTCGAGGGTCGACTCACGACTTTGAAAGAGCAAACCTAGTCGCGCTACAACACATAGACGTGGTCGATCCTTGGGTGGTAGAGCACAAAACCTTTATTAAAAAGACGTACAATGACCGAGGCCAACAGAGGACGGACGGAGATACACTCAAAGAGCACAACTCATGTTTCACGCGTTGGTTCAAGCAGAAGCTTCGTCTTACCCTTTACATGAGGATTCTTCCGCGGAAGAACAACTCATATTCGCCTTGTCACAGGCGCCGAGCACAACCTGATGACCTATGAGGCGTACGATATCAACGGCTACACATTCTACACCGAGGCCAAGGACATGAAGAGCGATGGTTATCAGAACTCCGGGGTAACGATGGAATCCTACACCGGTAACTTGTTTAGGGTTCAACTGGTTCGGGTGCTGCCAGGCTGCGACAACTTGTTACCTCCGAATCGACCCGTCGGGGCCGACGATGATGACGTGATGACCCTCGGCCGCCGCTCGAGCTGGCCCTCGCTTTGGCGAAGAGCCAGATTCGCTTGGGGGCGGGGACACCACCCCAAAGACAACACCGCCCGGTCGTGCGGCGCCAAGTCGGCCCCATGGCAAGACCGCCGTAACGGTGCGGACATCCCTATGCCATCGATCCAAACATGCATATGGCACAGGATCGTAATGACGACGACGACGACTATGATACATTTGGCAACGTCGATCAAGACTTTGCCGAGCATGGGTGCGATGGCGACTTCATGGGGCCTCCTTCTCAAGAACCAAACCCAACAAAAGAAGTGTGCGATCTAGCTCGTGCATGGAGAAGCCAAGTTGCAACAGCGCCGCCCGTCTGGCGTTCAGCTCTCGAGACGCCTCACTGCCGACTTCACCGAGCCTCAGATAGGCGAGGTGCAAAATATTATCAGCCCCAACACACTCAAGAAGGCGGTCTGTGAGCAAAATTCGGTCCCATTACAGGAGAAGAAGAAGGCACGCAAAAGAAAGACTAAGAAGGGTGCGAGCCAGCCGGCACCGAGTACGATCCGTGCTCAGGACGGGCCACCTTCACCGCAGGATATCTCGAGGAGGGTGCATGTGGCGGGTAGGGCGATGCTACCGGCAGATATGCTCAATGCTGCAACCGGTGCTATGCGGAGTCTGCATGACAGTGTTCTTTCTTTGGAGAAGCGGCGTCTCAGGGAGAAGGATGTGGCATACCCGGTTTTCGGCCAAGGTGCCGAAGGGCAAGGGCTTTGTGGATAACTCCATCGGGCGACGATCGTCTGCGTTTTGATGACATCCACGCTATGTTGAACCTTCATCCGCTGCACTACACCTTCGTTCGGCTATTTTCGCTGAGTATGGAGATGCGGATCATTCGCGACAAGACCCGGACATCGTGATAGTCGACCCCTTCTACATGCGTGCCAAGATCTTGGGCAGCGCCGGGGACCGCAAGTCGCGAAGTTCTTACCTTGAAGGCGCCATTCGCAAACCAAGAAAAGGATAACGTCCTCGTGCCTTACTTTCCCGAGTAAGTCCTCCCCTCAACCGGCCCGTAACATATGAATTCTTACATTTCGATCGTTTTTCTTTTAACATTCCGTGTTTTCTGCAGTGACACACGTTGCACGCTCATCCTCCTAAGACCTAAATATTCCATGGCCACGTATTTCGACCCGGACCGTCGATTGAACGTAGACTACACAAATGTCAAGAAGGTTCTTGATGATGTTCTCCCGCCACGCCAAATCTGGAGGCACCTTCACCAGGCCTATTCGTAAGCACGGCAAGCACGTGTTCTCCCACAAGACGACGTTACGCTGCGTCAAGAAGCCGCTGGCGGTCGAAGGGTGCCTACTACGCCATCCATCACATGCGAGGCGATCGACGGGACCATCATCAACTTCGCTACCGAGTAAACTCCAAGATTGGGCCGCGCGTGTCGGCAATCCAGACGCGGACCTCCGACAAGAATTCTTTCGCATCCAAATGAGTTTGCGGAAATCATCCATCAAGATGTCCTTCGCACTCGGGGCAGTTCTACCTCGTAAATCAACCGTCCAACAAAGGACATCGACACAATGCTACAAATGCAGGATGACAACGCCTGCTCTTTCATGACTCCCACGATAGACGGCGGCTTCATCCACGCCTCCGTCCCTTGAGTCGAGTTGTCTAGTTCTGAAACATCGATTGGGTCATGTTGTAATTAAACTTTAATGAACTTGTAGTATGTCTCTTTGGTTTCGAGAGTCGTTCAACTTAGATGTAATCGATGCTATTAATGTCTTGCTTTTCTCTTCCGATCGTTCGGTTGCATACTTATATATTGCTTATGTATTGTCTGTGAATTGGTACTAACGTTTCGTTTGGCTAGTGCATAGCGATGCCGACGTATGTCGTGTACAAGGGTAAGGTTCCCGGAGTCTACGATGATCGGGAGGAGTGTCGGAGACAGGTTCACCGATTCAGCGGTAACAGTTACAAAGGGTACACCACTAGGGCCGAGGCCGAATCTAGATACGCCCACTATCTAGCGGGAGAGGGGAGGGAGCGTTGGAGGAACCGGATGAAGACGAGTTTCATCGTGATGATGCTCATCGTGATGACCGCAGCTCTCTTCTATGTGATGGTAGTTTAGATGATCGATATCGACTTGTAATGCGAAGATAAACTCGCTACTCGCGGTCTCGAGACTTGTAATATAATGTTCTATCTTTGTTCGGTCTTTTCAATTCGGAGACTAATATGATGAATTGTATTCGAAGACTAATATGATGAATTGTATTCAAGGACTAATCTTCTATTGTATTTGATGAATCTATTGTTGATGTGTGCTGTCTATATTTTGTCAAATTATACATTTTGTATCCTGTGCAAAAAAACAGAAAATAAAAAAATAAAAAAAACCTAATATTCATACTAATGGCGCATCACATGATAAAGGCGCCATTAGTATGACAAAGGCATACTAATGGCGCATCACCGGAAGTGCGCCATTAGTATGCTTGATTACTAATGGCGCATCCGAGGTGGTGCGCCATTAGTATGCCAAAGCACTGGGTATACATGCCCCCGGGAGGCATACTAATGGCGCACCCTTGCATATACTAATGGCGCACCAGGTGGTGCGCCATTATATACCAGATACTAATGGCGCACGGTGGTGCGCCATTAGTATTCGATATACTAATGGCGCACCACCAGTGCGCGCCATTAGTAAAAATTACTAATGGCGTGCTGTCAATGGCGCACCTCTGATGCGCCATTAATGGCCATATTAGGTGCGCCATTAGTAGTGGTATTTCTAGTAGTGTTTTGAGTGATTGCTTATGTGTGGCTGCTATTGCTTGATTATGATAGATTGACCGGAGTGTGACGAGTAGACCTATCAAGAGTTTTGAGTGCGAATCATCTTCATCAACTTTGCAGGCAAGTAACACTTTGATCATACTCTTCTCATACCCAGTTTTTATGCATTAGATCTATTACTCAAACACTTTCATGATTAGGATATAATTAAATTGTGGGATGGGAAGTAGTTGAGGTAGTACCTATTACCTGTTTTATTATCAAACCTTTGGGAGTTACTTCTACGTTTGCTTACCATGCTATGCTATGCTAGTAGACGTGGATTGGGTGAGTGTATCCATGACAGATGTGAGATTGTTATTTAATGGTTTATTTAAGGTGGCAACTTAAACACACATCTGGGTGGATTGAGGCACCTAGTTTCTATCAGACTTGCCTGTATTTTTTCGGACCGCCACCCGTGCTCAAAGGGATCATGATATTATTCAAACTAGAAACTTCCGTGTGCAGCCACAAGCCATTATGGGCTCTCGCATAGTTGATTAAGTTGTGCGAACTCTTACGGGTAGACTAGCGATGTAGGGGAAAGTAGGTGTACCGGTCAACCCGTAAGTAAGGTGCTAGTGCTTCGAAAGACTATGTCTCGGTCATCCGCTTTCTCAAACACCCTGCAGTACGAGAAACCAAACGGAGGCGATCGAGTCTTGTGGGGAAAAGTGCGCAAACCTCTGCAGAGTGTATAAACTAATCATGATTAGCCGTGTCCCCGGTTATGGACATCTTGAGTATCTAGTTCTTGGATTATCCTGTTGATCTCATCATGTTACTTCTAATTAATATTGTTGGGTTTTTAATGAGTACTTTTAATTGGGATTGAGGATGCTGTCAACCATTCTCAATGTTCAACAACCACCATGGTAGTTAAATAAATTTATTCCTTTGCAGTAGGGAAAAATTGGCTTTTCGCAAAACCTTATAACCATAGAGCTATTCCACCAGCCATATATGCATGTAGTATAGGCTTATTCTTCCATTATTCTCTATGTGTTACATTGCCAGCATATTCCATGTGCTGACCCGTTTTCGGGCTGCAACATTTCATGTTGCAGACTTTTCAGACGATGAGTAAGTGATACGTTAGGGTTACGATTTCTACACTCAACTTTGCCGTTGGTGTTGATGGGAATCCACAACCTTGTTGCTTCCGCTATATTTGGATTTGAGGTAATAGTATTTACGTTATTTATACATGTGATTTACCTCTGTTATAAATCCTCGAGTACTGTGTGTGTCAGCATACCGATCCAGGGATGACACTTAAGCACAGAGACTTGATCCATTCGGGTCGGGTCGCTACATAAAGGCTCTTTGCTGATTGGGGCAGCAAGCACCGGCTGGGTGGAAAGCAGGGCTTTGAGCTCTGTAAATGCTGCATCAGCTTCAGGAGTCCACTCGAACTTATCTGACTTCTTCATCAGTCGGTAGAGAGGTAGCGCCTTCTCACCGAGTCTGTAAATGAATCAACTTAGGGCGGCCAAACAACCAGTAAGCTTCTGAACATCGTGCACACGCACCGGGCGTTTCATCCAGAGTATGGCACCAACTTTCTCGGGGTTAGCATCGATCCCTCGTTCGGAGACGAGAAAACCGAGCAACTTTCCTCCTGGAAGTCCGAACGTGCACTTTGATGTGTTAAGCTTGACATCGTACCTTCTGAGGTTGGAAAAGGTTTCAACAAGGTCAGTCAGTAGGTCGGAACCTTTGCGTGACTTGACCATAATGTCATCCATGTACGCTTCCACATTCCGACTGATTTGAGTGAGTAAACACTTCTGAATCATTCGCATGAATGTGGCTCCAGCGTTCTTCAAGCCGAATGGCATAGTGACATAACAGAAGCACCAATGGGGTGATGAAAGCTGCTTTGATTTCATCGGGTCCAAACAGACGGATCTCGATGATACCTGTAATAAGCGCCCAAAAGGACAGACGCTCACATCCCGCAGTCGAATCGACTATCTGATCAATGCGAGGGAGAGGAAAGTGATCCTTTGGGCAGGCCCGATTGATATGCTTGAATTCGATGCACATGCGGAGTGACTTGTCCTTCTTAGGGACCATGACAACGTTAGCTAACCACTCGGAGTGGTAAATCTCTCGGATAAACTCAGCTGCCAGGAGCCGAGCCACTTCTTCACCGATTGCTTTTCTCTTACATGCGATGGACCGTCGAAGATGTTCCTTGACCGGTTTTATCTTTGGGTCGACTCGCAAACGATGCTCAGCCAGTCCCCTGGGAACACCCGGCATGTCAGAAGGTTTCCATGCAAAGATGTCCCAGTTCTCAAGGAGGAACTGGATGAGCGCTTCTTCCTATTTGGAGTCGAGAGTTGTTGAAATGTGGGTCGGAGCAGCATTGGGATCAGTCGGGTGGATATGAATCGGTTTCGTTTCACCGGACGACTGAAATGCTGAATCCGTTGAAGGCTTCTTAGCTCGTAGCAAATCACTCAGATCTGCATTTTTCTGATACTCCTGCAATTCCACCACTGCCATCTGCGCATCAGCGATTTTTGAGCCCTTCTGGAAGCACTCTTCTGCCTTCTTTCGATTGCCAGTGATGGTGATCACTCCCTTGGGACCAGGCATTTTCAATTTGAGGTACACATAGCATGGTCGAGCCATAAAACGTGCGTAAGCCGGCCTGCCCAAAATGGCGTGATAAGCACTCTGGAAATCCACCACTTCAAATGTCAACTTCTCTTTGCGGTAATTCTTGTGATAACCGAAAACCACGTCAAGAGCAATCTGGCCGAGTGATTCAGCCTTTTTGCCCGGAATGACTCCATGGAAACTCATACTGCTTTCATCGAGTCCGACATCGGAATGCCCATCCCTTTCAATGTTTCTCGCATACGTAATGTTCAGGCCATCGCCACCATCCATCGAACTTTAGTCGGGCCGAGTGCCTTCGACAACTGGGTCGACCACCAAAGCTTGCCTCCCAGGGGTGGCTATGTGTGTCGGGTGATCGTACTGGTCGAATGTGATGGCAGTCTGGGACCATTTCAAATAACTGGGCGTCGCAGGAGCGACCATATTCACTTCTTTGTTGATCACTTTCAATCGACTCTTACTCTCAACATCAGCAAAAATCATCAGAGTGGAATTGACGTGAGGGTAACCATCATCACTCTCCTCCTTGTCCTCAACCTTGTCAGACTCTTTTTCCTTGTCTTTGGGCTGTTTATCCCGGAACTGCTGGATCAGGAGCCGGCACTGCCGAGTGGTATGCTTCGGGTAAATGATTTTACCCTCCTCATCTTTATTTGTGTGGATGTGGCATGGCAAATCTAGCACATCATTTTCATCTTGGTCTTTTATCTTCTTAGGGTTCCATGGCCCCTTGGGCTTCCCTTTGGGTTTTCCTTGAGTCACGGCTAAGGTTTCCCCAGGAGTAGTTGGCTCGGCTTTGCGCTTCTGCTTCCGACTGGAGTTTCCTCCTCCGGTTTCATGGGCGACTGATTTGTGCTTGCCATTCCGGAGCCGATCCTCTTCTTCACCATTGGCATATTTGGTGGCAATTCGACTCAGAGACATGTCTCCGGTCCGACCGAACTTCAAGTTCAACTCTCGATATTTGGCGCCTTCCTTGAAGGCGCAGACTGCTTGGTGATCAGACACGTTCTCAACTGTGTGATGCAGTGTGATCCATCTCTGGATATAATCCCTCAAAGTCTCATTTGTCTTCTGCACACAAGATTGCAGCTCATTAACCCTGCCGTCGCTTGCATGTCCCTTCAAACGTTTCGACAAACACTCGGGCAAGATCTTCCCAAGTGTAAATGCTCTTTGGTGCTAATCGATTCAGCCACGCTCTGGCCGAACCCTCCAACATCAGAGGAAGGTGTTTCATAGCCACTTCATCATTACCGCCGCCAATCTGAACAGCCACTCGGTAGTCCTCGAGCCAAGTATCAGGCTTGGACTCACCAGTGAACTTACTGACTCCAGCCGCCAACCTGAAGTTGGGGGGAATCACCGCGGCCCCGATGGCTCTGCTGAAGCACTCTGGTCCCAAAACGCGCGCTCTACTGCTGGTGGGTACATCTCTATCATGACCTTCTCGGTGAGCTACTGCTCGCCGACCAAACCACGAACGAGAATAGATCTCGCATCAAAGCCCGCTCCACGGGTCGACCGAATCCTTCGCCCAGCCGCGTGAGGGCGCCTCTCATCCTCATTGTCGAGGCACATATGATCCACTCCTTGGGGATGAGTGGGCACTTTCGGCGACGATAAATCACGCGATCGAGTCGGTGATCATCTTGCTCATGGTTTCAGACCGATCACGCCGTTCATCACGCCCCTCACGCCTCGGGGCGATCTTGGACTATGTGCCGATCGGATCAGATTCGCAACAACGGACCTGCTATGGATCCTATTCCGCGATCGTGATACACCAGATTCTGCCCCACGCCCGGAGTAAAGCTCGATTTGCATTAAACCCCGCCGCTTCTAATCGTAAGGCTGAATTGACTCGCTATACGAAGCTGCAATGTAAGATTTTGGATCGGAGTCCGATATACCTGAGTCGGAGGTGGAAAAAGTTAGCGTCGACGGATTCTTGAACGCTTTGTCGCGACGCCGTCGAGTACTCGCCGGAGATTTTCGGTCAATGAAAAGCGCTCAACCAGATTGGCCAGGCGCACGTCCTCCAAGGCCCAGGCCTCGAGGGTTTCTCCAACGATAGGAGTGTGAAGGGCATTCATGTTCCGGCGGCGAAGCTCTTCCCTCTGCTCCGAAGAGAGGGGCTCGGGGCGGTATTCCTCATGAGCATGCGATGGATCGCCTCTGTTGTTGCCACCGTCGGTGTGAGGGAAACCGGGAGGACTGCGAGGTCCATCGACCATCAGGACCTCCGCTGGATCATCTTTGTCGCTTTTCGGATGCGGTCTCTGCGGAGCCAGTCGACAGGTGGAACAGGCCGTAGAGAGATTCATCGGGCTCGATCGCCGCGACTTGAGGGGTGGCCGTTTAGTGAGCCATTGCGTGCCTCATCCTTCGCTGAAGCCTTGACCGACCGGAGCGCTTGCGCCGGCGGGCGACGAGGAGGGAGGACGCCACAGGTGCCGACCGATACTGGGTCGACGGTTGCCTCAGGAGGACGCCGCAGATGCACGCGCGAAAGTGCGTTGCCCCGCGGACGGGGAGTGCATCGACGTCGAGTGGAGCCTCCTGAAGACAAGCGGAGTCGTCGGCGACGAAAACGAGCGCGCCGAGACGGATCTCGCGGCCCTCAGCCAAACCTCTGCCTGAAACCATGATGAAGGGGATCGGAAAAATTGCAACTTCTCCAACAAGTCGCTAAGACACCTGCCCCACGGTGGGCGCCAACTGTGATGGTTCTGAGTCTGACAGTAGAATAGGGAGTAGGAATGTAGAGGCAAGATCTTAGCTATGGAGGAGTTGTACACGCTGGTTTTACGAGTTTAGGCCCTTCTCGGAGGAAGTAACAGCCCTACGTCTCGGAACCTGGAGGCGGTCAACTGGATTATAAGCGTATGTGTTACAGGGGGTGCGAACCCTTGTCCCGGAGGAGGGGGTGGCTTATATAGAGTGCGCCAGGACCCCAGCGCCCCTCCGTTACATAGGATTCAAGGTACATAAAGAGGTGGCGTTATAGGTAACGCCTGTATTGAAATGTTGTAAATGACCATTAAATATCTGAGTGAATGCTCGACCGTTGCTGTGCAGGACGGCTTTAGGTCTTCTTATCATCGAGTGGTTTGATGGTCGAGTGACCTGGATAAAGTGAGACCTCCGAGTGGATGGTAGGTCGAGTGGACTTCACTCGACACCTTTGCTGGATCCCTTCTTCTGATACTTTAACTTCTTTGTCCTTAGGACTAGGACCTTGGGTAGGATGTGTAGGTCAGGCATATTACCCTACCCTAGGTTTATGTCTAAATCACATACGCCGGAGGAATAACTGTGTCATATTGCATGAGTTTATCCCTCTACATCATGTCATCTTACCAAAAGCGTTACTCTGTTCTTTTGAACTTAATACTCTAGATGCATGCTGGATAGCGGTCGATGTGTGGAGTAATAGTAGTAGATGCAGGTAGGAGTCGGTCTACTTGTCTCGGATGTGATGCCTATATACATGATCGTACCTAGATATTCTCATAACTATGCTCAATTCTGTCAATTGCTCAACAGTAATTTGTTCACCCACCGTAATACTTATGCTCTCACTAGTAGAAAAAGGGCCTGTTGTCCCGGTTGGTAAGGGCCTTTAGTCCCGGTTGGTGACCCGGGACTAAAGGGTCGTGATTAATACCTCCTTTAGTCCCGGTTCAATCCAGAATCGGACTAAAGGTCATGCCACGTGGGGCTCCACCTTTAGTCCCGGTTGGTAACACCAACCGGGACTAATGGAAATTTTATGATTTTTTTTTGGAAAATTTTTTTTGAAATTTTTTTTTGAAATTTTTTTTGAATAATTTTTTATTTTCAAATTTCTGAATTATTTTAATCCCTAATCTCTAATCAGCACCCCTCATCACTGCTCAATTTATCCTCTTCTCTAATCACCCTCATCATTCCAAATCACCTAACTTCCCGAACGGTCACCCATCCTCCCACTCCCCAACTGAGCATGCTTAACTTCCGGTTCTATTCTCCCTTGTTTCCAAGTCTGCACTTGTTGTTTTCCCGACAATAGTAAGATGTCAATCCTATTAACCCTCGTGAATTTTGCTTGAGCATGAATTGACACATTTCATCGTTTGAATTTCAAACTATTGTTTTCAAAAACAATAATTATTTAGAAAACAATAGTTATTTTAAATAATTAGTTTGACCATGGTTTGACCATAGTTTGACCATAGTTTGACCACGGTTTGACCAGATTTGACCAAAATTCAAATAATCGAACAAATTATTTAGTAACACTAATATTCTAGAATAATTAGTTTGACCATGGTTTGACCATGTTTTGACCATAGTTTGACCACAGTTTGACCAGATTTGACCAAAATTCAAAATAACTGAATAAATTATTTAGTAACACTAATATTCTAGAATAATTAGTTTGACCATGGTTTGACCATTGTTTGACCACAGTTTGAAATTTTTCGATTTTTTCCACTCTGGATATTAAAAGCCCCGTAACTTTTTTTGTTAGGTTTTTGAGGATTTTGAAAATGTTTAACGGGGTTCCCCCCGGTTAAATTCGGATGTAACTTTTCGAGTAGATGATTTTTCATATAAAAACATTTTCATCCGAGTTAGTATGCAAAAGTTATGCCCATATTTACAAATTCCAGAGAGATTTTGGAAATAAAGTCGAAATTCACATTTGCAAATTTTCCCAACAACTAGACCACATATCACATGGGAAACTTATTTTCTTTTATTTTTTGACATTTCCATCATTTTCTTTTATTTTCTTTAAAATTGAAAAGGCGATCCACGTGGGGGTAGAGTTTGAAAATGGGACCTTTAGTACCGGTTCGTGGTACCTAACCGGGACTAAAGGTCTCAACCATTAGTCCCGGCTCGTGCCTCAAACCGACTAAAGGTCTACTCTTTAGTCCCGGTTTGAGGCATGAACCGGGACTAATCGGTATCGCCCTTTAGTCCCGGTTTGAGGCACAAACCGGGACTAAAGGGCACAGTGAACCGGGACTAATGCCTTAGCCGCACGAACCGGGATAAATGCTCACATTAGTCCCGGTTCTGGATTGAACCGGGACTAATGGGCAAAACAGGCCTCAACGATAGCCCCTTTTTCTACTAGTGTCTTGAGAGAAGCCACTAGTGAAACCTATGGCCCCCGGGTCTATTTTCCATCATATTAATCTCCCATCAACAAGTTATTTCTAGCATCGTCTTTATTTTGCTTTCTTTACTTTGCATATTTATCATAAAAATACCAAAAATATTATCTTATCATATCTATCAGATCTCACTCTTGTAAGTGACCATGAAGGGATTGACAGCCCATTTATTGCGTTGGTTGCAAGGATTTATTTGTTTGTGTAGGTGCGAGGGACTCGTGCGTGGCCTCCTACTGGATTGATACCTTGGTTCTCAAAAACTGAGGGAAATACTTACGCTACTTTGCTGCATCACCCTTTCCTCTTCAAGGGAAAACCAACACAGCGCTCAAGAGGTAGCAGTGACTATAGACTTGCAAGATAGGATCAAGAACTCAAATACATTCATGAAAACATAATAGGTTCAGATCTGAAATCATGGCACTCGGGCCCTAGTGACAAGCATTAAGCATAGCAAAGTCATAGCAACATCAATCTCGTAACATAGTGGATACTAGGGATCAAACCCTAACAAAACTAACTCGATTACATGATAAATCTCATCCAACCCATCACCGTCCAGCAAGCCTACGATGGAATTACTCACGCACGGCGGTGAGCATCATGAAATTGGTGATGGAGGATGGTCGATGATGACGATGGCGACGGATTCCCCTCTCCGGAGCCTGAACGGACTCCAGATCAACCCTCCCGAGAGAGATTAGGGCTTGGCGGCGGCTCTGTATCATAAAACGCGATGAATCCTTCTCTCTGATCCCCCCCCCCGAGCGTGAATATATAGAGTTGGAGTTGAGGTCGGTGGAGCACCAGGGGGCCCACGAGGCAGGGGGGCGCGCCCCCACCCTCGTGGATAGGGTGTGGGCCCCCTGGCCTTGATTCTTCGTCTGTATTTTTATTATTTCCAAAAATAATCACCGTGAAGTTTCAGGTCATTCCGAGAACTTTTGTTTCTGCACAAAGATAACACCATGGCAATTCTGTTGAAAACAGCGTCAGTCCGGGTTAGTTCCATTCAAATCATGCAAGTTAGAGTCCAAAACAAGGGCAAAAGTGTCTGGAAAAGTAGATACGATGGAGATGTATCATTCGGCCCATTGCGGTGAAGGTAGAAGCCTAATCCAGTTTGAGGTGGTATTGCTAGGGTTTCGATTACCAGGGAGCGAATATGCGTGACCTAGTTCTCGATCTCTTGTTTTCTTGCCCTAAACCGCCGTCGGGTCGTCCCTTTATATACACAGGTTGACACTTGGCGGCTCACGGAGTCCCAGCCGGCTCATACACAACGTATCCAACTCGGTGACTAACTTCGCTTGCCTTACATTACAAATCATACATACATGGCAGTTCATCCTCCTGGGCCCTAAGTCACCTCTGGGTCTTGGGCCGTCAACGGGCTCATATGATCCGCCATCTTCATTGGTAAGCCGCTAGTGGTATAACCCGACCCCTCCTGGGCGGTTCATACCCAATAGTCATATCCCCAACATTAGGCCCCGGGTTGATTTGAACTTGTTCACATCAATCTTCAATACTCGACTTGTCAAAAAATCTTGCATCGCCTTGTTTGATAAACCTTGCTATAAACCGCCATGATGTCAGCTCACAGAATTTTCTTAAACCCCCATGACGTCATTCTGCATTAATTTCACACGAGGCCCAGAAGATCTTTAACTGATCCTTATCTTAATGAGCATCCCTAAAACTGAGGCGTCGATAAAGCCATATGATGATTTCAGCCTCCTCGATTCCCGTGCATGCCTTGTATCCACCTGCTTATAAATAGGGGCAGGGAGTCTTTATCATTTACCCCCTCGTTTCCTCCTTCGTCTCCTCCTTCGTCTCCTCCTTCGTACGGCCGCACCAGCGCACGACCTCCACCACCGCGACCTCCGACCGCCAGAACGACGTAGGCCGCTCATCAACCTGATCGGACCAGAAAACTCCGGCGAGCCACCGCTGCTCCTCATCTTCTGTAAGTGCACCTTTCTTTCTATCTCAAATCTGCGTTTAGGGTTTGGATAGTTCATCGACGTTCTTGTTGTTCTTCACCGTTTCCTTCAACTTCAGCAACTTTTAATCTGGATAGGCTACGAACCTTGCGCGGAAGTAGTTTTAGCATTCATTTTTATCATTAGGGTAACATCTCCCCGTAGAAGATATCATTGAAACATCCACACTTTCCACTGACACCACCTTAGGTTTAGAATTTTACTGTCTTTTTAGAATCGTGGTAGTTCCAAAATTATTGCTCCATCTTGCAAAATCTGTTTGTCCAACACTTAGCCAAATCTGAAGTACCATAACTGCCATGGCGGCTTATACCGCAAACTGTGATCCATCCTAAGACATTAAATCTTGTTAAACCGCCACCATATGCTTTATAACTTGCCTGACCTGACAATATATCTCCGATTTAACCATGCTTGCTCATAATTTTAATTCTGCAACATATATCTTGACTATTAGACTCTGTCCGGCTTAATAGCAAAATCCTTAATCCGGTAGGTACCATTAGTCCCCTTTTAAGCCGCCAACGCTTCAAAGCTCATCCCCGGCTTAATCTGTTAATTGTTCATAGCATTTTACCCTTAAATCCATAGTCCGGCTTAATAGCATGATCTTAATCCTGTAATGTTTCCTTTTCTTAGGACTTTGTGTTTGAAGATTGTCAAGACCGCCACCGCTCAAGAATCGGTGAGGGAGTCCTGGATTAGGGGGTCCCTGGGCGTCCGGGCTATGTGACATGGGCCGAACTGGTGGGCTATGAAGATACAAGATAGAAGGCCTTCACCTGTGTCCGGATGGGACTCTCCTTTGCGTGGATGGCAACCTAGGCATTCGGATATGAAGATTCCTTTCTCTATAAACTGACTCTGTACAACCCTAGGCCCCTCCGGTGTCTTTATAAACCGGAGGGTTTAGTCCGTAGAGACAGGGACAACCATACAGGCTAGACATCTAGGGTTTAGCCGTTATGATCTCGAGGTAGGTCAACTCTTGTAACCCCTATACTCATCAAAGTCAATCAAGTAGGAAGTAGGGTATTACCTCCATTAAGAGGGCCCGAACCTGGGTAAACATGGTGTCCCCTGCCACCTGTTACCTTCGATCCTCAGACGCACAGTTTGGGACCCCCTACCCGAGATCGGCCGGTTTTGACACCGACATTGGCGCTTTCATTGAGAGTTCCTCTGTGCTGTGACAGAAGGTTCGATGGCTTGTTCGATTATCTACAACGATGCTGTTTCGCGGGAGGCTTTCCCTCCCGGACAAATTTTCGTGTTCGGCGGCTTCACACTGCGTGCCAACTCGATTGGCCACCTTGAGCAGATCGACAGCTACACCCTTGGTCATCAGATCAGTTTCGGGAACTTAAACTATGTCGCCGATATCCGTGGAGACTTGATCTTCGAAGGTTCGTGGCCCCGACCACTCCTCTGGCCTTAGACCCAGAGCACACTACCAAGTCCGAAGACGGGAGTTTAGAGCCCACCGAACTGTCTGTAGTTATGGAACTTGCTACCGGAGATCCGAAGGGGACTACGTCATCGGCAAACCCGAAGACGAACCAGGCTCCCCTCGTCACTAAAGTGACGGACTCTCCCTCGGACTTCAAATCCGGACTCTCGAGGTCCACGTCAAACGGGCGTGGCTAGGAGGCTCTCGCCCTGGTTAGCCCTGCGGAGTCTCGTTTCCCTGTCCAAACCTTGCTTCTAAACGAGGCTCTGGACTTAATGCGATCCCTCGTCATTATAGAGGAGTCGCTTTTGAATTACGCGCAGCCCGGACTAGGGGCTGAGAGCGGGGAATTTTACGTCCCACCCACCACCCACTTCATAGCCACTATCGAAGATCTAACCGACATGCTGGACTACGCCTCCGAAGACATCGACGGCATGGACGACGATGCCGGAGACGAACAAGGCCAAGACCCTACGTTCATCGGACGTTGGACGGCCACCTCCACATATGACGTGTACATGGTAGACAAACCCAAAGAGGGTGACGATGATGGCAAGAAGGATCCGATTGAGGACAAGCCTGCTGAAGCACCCCCGAAGCACCGACGTCAGCAGCGCCGCTCAAAATCGTGTCACGGAAAGGACAGCGATACAGACACCGGAGCCAATAACACTCCGGAGAATGCCGAAGACCCTGAAGCCCCTGTCGATCCAACATCCGAACATGATGATTTGGAGGAAGGGCAAGTTAACACCGACGATCCGGTCGGGAATGAGGACTCGGAGGATAGTAATTACCTACCGATCTTCGAAGAGGATGTTAGCCTCGGTGATGAAGACTTCATCGTGCGTGAGGAACCCCTCGAGCAAGAGCGCTTAAAGCGCCGGCTAATCGCTACTGCGAGAAGCCTGAAAAAGAAGCAGCAGCAGCTTCAAGCTGAACAGGATATACTCAAAGATAGATGGACTAATGTCCTGGCAGTCGAGGAAAACAGCCTTGAACGCCCAACTAGCAGTTACCCGAAGCGCAAGCTACTACCTCAATTCGACGACGAGGCCCTTGAGCCAATACCACCAAAGCATAAAACTGCTGACGAGCTCGACCGACCGCCACGTGGACGGGACAGACCGGCTACCCATGCCGAACACCACCAGCTCCACCCCGTCGTCGAGGCAGGGAGGCAGCGGCCCCAGGCTATACCTATGACTTACGCAAGGATCTGGACAATAGAGTTGGTCAGACAAGATCAATCTATGGGTCAAGGGGGCGTGCTCCGACACGAGAGGACGGCCATCATGCCTGGCAAGATAGGCACAACCTCACCCGAGCCGAAAACCGCATTCGGACTTCATCCAAATTGTTCCACGACATCGCTTGATACAGAGGTGCCGCACACCCCTTATGCTTCACTGATGAGGTTATGGAGCACCAGTTCCCCGAAGGATTTAAAACCGTGAACATTGAATCATATGATGGTACTACAGATCCTGCAGTATGGATCGAGGATTTTCTTCTCCATATTCATATGGCCCGTGGTGATGATCTCCATGCCATCATATACCTCCCGCTAAAATTAAAGGGACCATCACGACACTAGTTAAACAACCTCCCAGAAAACTCTATTGGTAGCTGGGAAGACTTGGAGAACGCCTTTAGAGACAACTTCCATGGAACCTATGTTCGGCCCCCAAACGCCGATGACCTTAGTCACATAGTCGAGCAACCCGGAGAATCAACCCGAAAACTATAGACCAGGATCTTGATTAAAAAGAACCAAATTGTGGATTGTCCAGACGCCGAAGCCCTCGTAGCCTTTAAACACAGCATCCGGGATGAGTGGCTCGCCCGACACATCGGCCAAGAAAAACCGAAGTCCATGGCAGCCCTTACCGCACTTATGACCTGCTTTTGCGCGGGATAAGATAGCTGGCTAGCTCGTAGAAGCAATAGTACCAGCGACCCTGGCACCTCCGAAACTAGGGATGGCAATGGCAAACCACGATGCAACAAGCACAAGCGTCGAAGCAATAACGAAGGTACCGAAGACACGCGGTCAACGCCGGATTCAGTGGCTCTAAACCCGGTCAACGGAAGAAGCCATTCAAAGGAAACAGAGATGGTCCATCTAGTTTGGACATAATACTCGATCGGCCTTGCCAGATTCATGGTACCCCCGATAATCCTGCCAATCATACCAAAAAAAAAATTGTTGGGTCTTTAAATAGGCAGGCAAGCTCAACGCCGAACACAAGGGGAAAGGGCCGCCCAGCGAGGACGATGATGAAGAGCGTCGCCCACCGAACACAGGGGGATAGAAGAAATTTCTCCCCGAGGTCAAAACGGTGAACATGATCGACGTTACTCATACCCCTAAGCGGGAGCGCAAGCGCGCGCTAAGGGAAGTCTATGCCATAGAGCTAGTCGCCCCAAAATTTAATATGTGGTCAGCTTGTCCGATCACCTTTGATCGCAGAGACCATCCGACCAGTATCCGTCATGGAGGCTCGGTTGCATTGGTCCTTGATCCAATTATTGATGGATTCCACCTCACGCGAGTCCTCATGGACGGTGGCAGCAGTCTTAATTTGCTTTATCAGGACACCGTTCGTAAAATGGGCATTGATTCATCAAGAATCGAGCACACTAAAACCACCTTTAAAGGGGTAATACTCGGCGTAGAGGCCTATTATACAGGATCCATAATGCTGGAAGTCGTCTTCGGCTCACCGGATAACTTCCAGAGCAAAGACCTGATCTTCGACATCGTCCCGTTCTGCAGTGGCTATCGCGCACTACTCGAGCGAACTGCTTTCGCTCGTTTCAATGCAGTCTCGCAGTACGCTTGTCTAAAGCTCAAGATGCCGGGACCACGTGGTGTTATAACAGTTAATGGAAACATGGAGCACTCCCTCCGTACAGAGGAGCATACCACGACCCTCGCGACCGAGGTGCGGGGTGGCCTCGCTAAGCCGAAAACCACACAGGCAGTCAAGCCCCAGGACACTATTAAACGAGTCTGGTCTACCTTGCAGAATGAGTCCGGCTCATCTAGAGCTAGATTAGCAATTCGGCCTCCGCCAATGCCCCAGCCTGATAGCGGCATACGTACCGCGCGCACATAACTACGCGTTAAAAATACCATGGGCAAGGACGGAGGCATGCTAAACATAGGGTCGACGATACGGCTCCACCCTATCCGGACCTACATATTGCTCCACCTTTTTTTTCTTCTTTCTATTTTTTCAGGTTCTTTACAACCCACATCAATTTCTGGAGCTAATAAGGGCCCCCTTCTAGGCCCCTTATACATACTCGATTGTCGATCCTCTCAAAGGATCCTACACCAAGGTGAAAAGCGGCGCAGACGTGCGGCAGAGTGTCTAAAGGATCTTCTAGATCATCTTTTCAAATTTAGGACCTGTATGCAGCTTTCCCTTGTTCTCTGCATGTAAAATAGCCGTGATGCTTATTGCATCTTCTGTAAAAATACATTTTGACGTAACAATCAGACTATAATGGAAACAATTTTGCCGAGCCTTGTTTGGTATTGGCCTATTTTTAACCTGTTTTCCCACTTAACGTTAAAATTGGCATATACACCTTGATATGACTTAAATTGCCAGGGGCTCTATTCAAGCCATATATATATGGGACAATTACATTTTTACCCCTAGTTGGTTCCTACCCACGGGTTTTGCCCTTACTTTTCGAGCTTGCTTAGTTTTGCCCTTACTTTTTCCGTCGTGATCCCTCGAATGCCCTTTGACCGTTTGACCAAAAATTTGAAAATTCATAACTAATTCATATGAACTCAGAAAAATGAAAATAAGATATCAAAATGTTCATATAAACATTACCTTTATGTGCATATCATTTGCATTCAGGACAAAAGCACCCTTTAAACTACTCGAGGTAATTAATTTTATTAAAATTATTAAAAATAAAAAGGCATAAACATTATTTTTTTCATGAATAAAAATTACATGCAAATATAGGTGATGTTCTTTGAACATCCAGATATCTTATTTGCATTTTTCTGAGTTCGTATGATCTTGTTAAGAATGTTCTAAAGACTTTGACCATTATTTGGAAACTTCATAACAAGTTGATACGAACTCATAAAAAATGCAAATAAGATATCAGAATGTTCAGAAAACATCACCTACATTTGCCTGTAATTTTTATTCATGAAAAAATATTGTTTATACCTTTTTATTTTTAATAATGTTAATAACATTAATTACCTCAGGTAGTTTAAAGCGTGCTTTTGTCCCGAATGCAAATGATAGGAACATAAAGGTAATGTTTATCTGAACATTTTGATATCTTATTTGCATTTTTCTGAGTTCATATGAATTAGTTATGAATTTTCAAAGTTTTGGTCAAAGGGCATTCGAGGTCCCTCGACGGAAAAAGTAAGGGCAAAACTGAGCAAGCTCGAAAAGTAAGGGCAAAACCCGTGGGTAGGAACCAACTAGGGGTAAAAATGCAATATATATATGACGGGCATATGGGACACCTAGGTGCCTGGGCACCTTGCATCTCTGCCGTCGGATCGGGTTTAGCGGCTGATTTGGAAACCAATATAAATGTATCAATTGCTAGTTAATTTGGCAGGTTTTAATTTGTGGACCATCTCATGCATGCATGTCACGTGATATAAATGCAGGGTATTAAGATGTCATAGGGAATAAAAGTTGGCATTTATTACTTCCAAATTAGGAGTGGTAATGCATTATGACGCATGATTTCATTGGATATATACGAACCCTGCGAATGTACGTAATTTTGTTAGTAGGTATTACATACCCGTATTAGGTAGTTAGGAAACAAAATAAAACGTAATATATTATTGGGTATATACGTACCTGCATATGTACATAATTACGTTAGTAGGTGTTAGATACCCGTAATAGATAGTTTGGAAAGAAAAACATGTACAAAATTTTGTTAACATGTATTATATACTTGTATTAAATAGTTAGAAAACAAAAAAAGAATATAATATTTCAGAAAATAATTTATTTATATATACCCGCGTATGTACATAATTTCGGTAGTAGGTATTAGATACACGTATTAGATAGTTAGGAAACAAAAACAATTATAAATTTTCATTAATAGGTATTAGATACTCGTATTAAATAGTTAGAAAACAAAAATAGAATGTAATATTTCAGAAAATAATTTACAGAGTATATATGCCAGCGTATGTACATAATTTCGTTAGTAGATATTAGATACCCGTATTATATAGTTAAGAAACAAAAACATGTACAAAATTTCATTAATAGGTATTAGATACTCCTATTAAATAGTTAGAAAAAAATATAATGTAATATTTCAGAAAATAATTTACTGAGTATATATACCCGTGTATGTACATATTTTCGTTAGTAAGTATTAGATACCCGTATTAGATAGTTAGAAAACAAAAATACGGATATTAGATACCCGTAGTAGTTCAGAAAAATAATCTAACATTAATACGATTTATTGTATGGCAAGTGTTGCATGTCTAATACTGAAAAATGGAAATAAAAAAGGAACTATGGAAAGTCTTGCATGAAGAATAGTTAGGAAACAAATCAAACAGTCATTATGTAGCGCTACATATCTAAAACAATCAAGGTGCCCGGGCACCTAGGTGTTCCAGATAATTTATCTATATATATACATCTGTGCTATTCTGTTACGCGTAACAGAATATTATTCTGTTACACTACTTGAACTGATGAATTCAAGCGGTTGAACTGATAAATTCGAGCGGTTGAACTGATGCTTTCTGTTGCTGTTAAAAGTCGTCTTCTGTAGTTCAAATTTTTTTATAATTTTTTTTGTCGAAACGGGGCGTGTAATACATCGTTGGAGAGCTCTGGACATCCACATTACAATCTTATAATTTGTTTTTGCAAAAAAATTATGATTTAAGAGTAGTTTTGAAAAAATCGTTTTTTTCAAAACCGAAAACGTGAAACGTATTTTCGACTTAATTTTCAAACGGTTTGTCGGAATTGAGAAAATCAGATGGCGTTGGAAAGCTTGTGAAAGTCCGCATCTTCCATATATCTACTATTTTTTCAAATTCTATATGATTTAAAAGTAATTTCAAAAACGATGAAATTCTATATGTTTTTTCACTGTTTTCTGCAAACGGCTAGTCGGATTGACGCAAATGATATGGCGTTGGAAAGCTATGGAAAATGCGCAACTTTTGCATATAGAAAGTTTTTTCTAATTCCTTATGGTTTAAATACGAATTCAAATACGGTTAAAATTGGTTTTGACGCGGTTTTTTTAAAAAGTTTGTCGAAATGGGGCAAATAATATACTATTGGATAGCTATCAAAAATGCGAAGCTTAGTCATGTTGAACGTTTTCTCTACTTCGAAACCGTTTAAAAGTAATTTTGAATAAGGTGAAAGCCATTGTGTTGTTTTTTCGTGTATAAAAAACAGAGTACTCATACTGATCTATGTCTATGTTTGTACTGAGGTATTTTTCACAGAGTGGTTTTGAATGGTTTCGAAAATAGAATACTTCGAACGGATGTCTTTATGATTTTGTACTTGCTCCCATCTTTTAAGAGTAATTTTGAAGTACGGTGAGACTCATCGTGCTGTTTTTCTGTCCGGAAAAAAGAGTACTCGTACTGATCTACGTGTGTGTTTGTACTGAGGTATTTTCAGAGTAAATTTGAATGGTTCCAAGAAAGGAGTACTTGCACTAATGTTCGTATGGTTTTATACTGAGCATGTTTTCACATACTAGACTTCACTCTGTTTCTTGGGTATCATAGTCCCCGAACTTGCATGGTTTATATCGTCGAACTGAATGATATTTTTTCAAAAGGAAAAATTTTCGTGTTTCTTTTTTTAACTCAACTTTTTTGCAATGATGTTTTTGGACTTCTCTCGTTTTTCGAGTTGAACATTTACCATTTGATTTTTCTTTGGATTTCATTTTGTTTGAGCTTTTTTCTCAAACTTATCTGGGACGTCGTGTTGAACTTACAACTTTTTTAATTGTGAACTTGCTGTGTTTTTGCAATGCCAATATTTAGGAGAGCAGGGCGAGGACAAAGGAAATAATTTCGTGTGTTTGTTTTTTAACCCAATTTTCTTGCAAGATGTTTTGGACTTCTCTTGTTTTGCAACTTCAACTTTTACCATTTGAGTTTTCATTGGGTTTCATTTTGTTTGAGCTTTTTTCTCAAACTTATCTAGGACGTCGTGTTGAACTTACAACTTTTTTAATTATGAACTTGCTGTGTTTTTGCAATGCCAATATTGAGGAGAGCAGGGCGAGGACAACGATAGAAGGAAGCTGCGTGTGGTGATCGTGGAAGCACTACAGGGCTGAGCCACAACGGTGATTGATGGCAAGGCGGCACGACACGACATGCGGCGAAGAGGCATGGCGACGGGTGGGCGACGCACTGACATGACACTTGAGATGCGCCTGTTGGACTGACCTCCTTGTCCCATCTGGACGGATCAGTTGTAGAACTTGGACGTTTTCTTGGACGTTAACTCTTGAACGTCAACGTCACAGAATACCAAAACCTAACCAGCTTTTATTTTTCAAACTGATCATTGTTTTTAATTCGTACAGATCAATATTTTTTTATTCAAACCAGTTTTTATTCTTGTATGCACATCAAGCTGTCATGTACTATACCTTCTTTGAAGAAGTAGCAATCATCTCATCATATACATAATTTTTTTCACACATATAATACATGTACATGAATAACATATACACAACACCGACAATTTTCATACATGAATGACATATACACCACACCGACTGCACATTTTCTTGCTATTAGAAGCCTCTTCAGATTTAATGGTTTGTACTGGGCATAACAAATTAACCAAAAACCGAATTACGAAGGTCAAAGTTCTTGAATTACAGACCAAAAAACAAGCAAAGAAAGGATAGATAGAGGATTGACAGGGTTTAAGAGAGATCAATACACTTGCTGCCTGCTCGTTGTCGTTGGACGTACCCTGCACACACACAATAGCCACCAATTAGCATGCACAAGTTCATGTACAGTAACATTACAAATTTGCAACGGAACATAAAAATTTATGTACTTTGAAATAATTCATTTTACTTTCCAAATACTTCATTTGTTTCGAAATATGAACTTCTATATTTATTTCCTTAGAACTTATTATGATTTTCCTCCAAACTACAAAAACATGATTGGTTTACTTACCCACAAAATACTTGAAGTATGTCAAATGAAAAAACATCCCTGTGCCTAGAAGTGAGAAAACACATTACACTCATCGAGGTAGATATCATTCTGCATACCTTGCCAGAGACCACATAGGATTCCAAGATTCGATGGACTTTAGCAAGTGAAATGAGACCCTTTTTCTAACCCGAGAACTACGTAAAATTAGCTTGATTTTTTTAACCACAACAAATAAACTCTTAACTACTTCTGGCAAGTATAATTGAACTGATGTATCCTTTTTCTAGTTACTGAATTCCTAACCACTCCAAATAAACTCTTAACTACTTATGGCAAGTGTCGGTGTCAAAACCGGCAGATCTCGGGTAGGGGGTCCTGAACTGTGCGTCTAAGGAGGATGGTAATAGGAGGTGGGGGACACGATGTTTACCTAGGTTCGGGCCCTCTCGATGGAGGTAATACCCTACTTCCTGCTTGATTGATCTTGATGATATGAGTATTACAAGAGTTGATCTACCACGAGAGGCTAAACCCTAGAAGCTAGCCTATGGTATGATTGTTGTTGTCCTACGGACTAAACCTTCCGGTTTATATAGACACCGAAGGGGGCTAGGGTTACACAGAGTTGGTTACAATGGGAGGAGATCTACATACCCGTATTGCCAAGCTTGCCTTCCATGCCAAGGAGAGTCCCATTCGGATACGGGACGAAGTCTTCAATCTTGTATCTTCATGATCCAACGGTCCGGCCAAAGGATATTGTCCGGCTGTCCGGAGACCCCCTAATCCAGGACTCCCTCAGTAGCCCCTGAACCAGGCTTCAATGAAGATGAGTCTGGCGCGCAGATTGTCTTCGGCATTGCAAGGCGGGTTGCTCCTCCGAATACTCCATAGTAGATTTTGAACACAAGGATAGTGTCCGGCTCTGCAAAACAAATTCCATACACCACCATAGAGAGAATAATATTTCCACGAATCTAATCTGCTGACACACTCTGTAGCATGACGCCACACCACGGCTCGGTCATTATTCAAACCGTTTTTCTCAACCAGCCATGGCGCATATCGCGAGGCGGTTTCCTCGGCACGTCTTGTCGAAGCAGAGATCGTGTCCCCTTATCACGGGATTCTCATCAATACGGGTATGGGTAACCCAACCGCGCCATCAATTATGGCTCTTGGGGAATAAGCGAGTTTACTAGGCAGGTGGGAGCGCATAGTTTCGTCCGCCCTTATAAAGTGACAAGGGTTCACCTTTTTCACCCACGCCTTCTTCCTCCTCGCACATCCATTATTGCGCATTCGAGCTCCAACACCCAAGTTCGAGTCCTTCTCCTAAAACCGCTCCCAGCATGTCCAGGGCGGGAGGCAAGTGGATGAAATCCTCCGTCACGGGGGAGGACATCGAAAAGCTGCGGGGAGCCGGATACTTGGCCGCGGATATCGCGCACCGGCTGCCCAACGCGGGGCAGATCGTCCCCACCCCAGAATCCCATGAGAGGGTAGTCTTCCTCACCCACTTCGTCTGCAGACTAGGATTTCCCCTCCACCCGTTCGTCCGCGACCTCATGTTCTACTACGGGGGCTGGACTTCCATGATCTGGCCCCAAACTTCATTCTCAACATCTCGGCGTTTATCGTGGGTAATGCGAAACCTTCCTCCGCATCTGGCCCCACTTTGTCCTGTGGCTAAAGACCTTCAATGTTAAACCGAAGGTGGTGGGCGGCCAGCAAGCGGAATGCGGAGGCGCCATGGTGGGCAAAATTCCCAACGTCCATGGCTCGAGGGCTCCTATGTGGAGACCATAAAGGGGTGGCAATCGGGGTGGTTCTACATCATTGAGCCGCGCGACACCAACTGGGTGGCGGCCCCCGAATTCTGATCCAGAATCCCCACGCGACTCACCTCCTGGAAAGAGAAGGGCTTGTCCTGGGGTCCATCGGTGGAGCTGACCGGACTCCAGAAATGCATCCGGAACTTGATAAGGAAGAAAATCAAGCTTGTCAACGTGGTCCAGGTCATGCTCTTCCGCCGGATCCTCCCGTGCCAACGACGGGCATTCAACTTGTGGGACTTCGACCCGGCTGAGCACCAGACGCTGCAAGAGCTCTTTGGCATGACGCACAAGGATGTCTGGAGGGTGTTGTTCAAGGGCGACGAGGTACCCCCTCCCCTTACCGAGGACCGCGGACTTAGCGCGAAGCGCCCTGCGAATCCGGTAAGTCTTTTATAAGATGTTCATTTTCCCCAGTTTGACCATGCGCGGGATCTAAACCCCCACGCCATTTTCCAGGACTGGGTCGAGACAGCGGAGCAGATTGACTGTCCAGCCCCCCTGCCCGAAGATCCAGCGGATGCTCTCCTAACGGAGATGCTGGCTCCGGCACCTTATGAGGTGCCGGAGAAGAAAGTCAAGAAGAAGGCCGCGGGGACCCGAAAGGGTCTCCAACATCAGGTGATATCGGACTCATCGTCCGATAACTCCGAGGCGCACTCCTCCCATGAAGACGAAGAGGAGGAAGAGGAAAGTTCACCCCCCAGCCCGGGGAGACAAGAAAAGGAAGGCCGCCTAACCGGGAGGCCAAGGGTCCTGAAGAGAAGGACCCTCCTTCCGGACTGCTCCACGAAAGTCGCACAAAGCGACGACGAGTGGTTGCTCAGGGACAAGCCCCTGGCGAAGTCATAAGTATCCGGATTCCATTGTAATTCATGGTATGTTTTATCGCACTGCTTCTCATTATGCCGAACATGATTATGCAGACCGCCCCGAGCCCGCATCGGCGTATCTTCGTCGGATGGTTCTTTGGACCCGTCGGATATGAATAGCGATTCACTTCCAACCGCCTCTTCCCCTCGACCCATGGTCAACGTCGAGGTGTTGTCCCAAAGGGCACCGAGCCGAGGGGAGGTAGTCCTGGAGGTGCCTCGAGGCGACCTTCCGGACCCTGGGCGTAAAGGGAGCAAGACTCCCACGGGCTCCAAGTTCGGCCCCCAGCCGAACACTGCGCCGGAACTTCCAGTGGTTCCGGACTCCGGAGGGTGACCCCCTGTTAAGAGGGGCAAGCCACCCGTGCCGGTGGCCTCTGTCCATCCATTGGCGCCGAACAACTTGTTGGAAGCGCTTCGCAGCGCTTCCATCGATGAAGAGCACCGCACTATCATGAGTGCGGTGATCGAGAAGGTTCAGTCCGCCAAAAACAGACTAACTGAAGCTTGTGCCAGCCTCCTAATAGGATTTCAGGTAAGTAGTCAAGATATAGGAAAATATTACCGCATAGATAATAGCCCCTGATGCTCTATTTGGCATTCGCGAAGAAAAGCCAAATAGAGGATCAAATAATAATCACAGGAGTCTAATCATAATATGTCTATGTGAATGTGCAGGCTTCATCGCTAGTCAGCCGCATGTAATCATGGAGGTCGCCTGATCAAGCAGGACCTTGAGCGGTCCGAGGAAGAGCTCGGCCTTGCCAAGATGCAGCTCGAGGAGAGCAATGGTAAGCAAATACCTTGTCTATATATATAAAAAAGGAAGATTTGGTTGCAAGATAATGGGATCATCATGAATGTGCCAGCGGCCACGACCGAAGTGGCGACCCTGAAGAAGGCGTTGTCCGAGGCTGAAGACAAAGCGGCCAAGGAGCGCATCGAGCGAGAAAAACAAAAGGCCCGAGTAGGCGAGGTGCAGCAAGAGCTCCAAGCTCTCGTCAAGAAGAACGAGGCCTTGGAGCTTGACTCTAAGACGCGAGAGTCCGAAGCCATGAAGGCCCTCGAAAGCGTGAAACATGCCAAGGCCGAAGCCCAAAAGGCCCTCCAGGAAATTAAGGCGGTTAAGAAGATAGCGGCGGGTAAGGCATTCATTATGCGAAGCAAGCACGTGAAAGAAAATTTCTTTTTACTTACCTGAGTTTGGAGCTCTCCAGGAGCGTTCGCAGATCTGCCCCGCAGTGTGTCGGATGCCGCGGAGTTCTACCGGGCCGAGGAAGGGAGCTCGAAGGAGAAGTTGTTCTGGTCTCAGTATACTGGGACCGAACACCCGATGCCCTTGAGCGACCAGCTGAAGCAACTGGTCGAGCTTCACAAGGCAGCCGAACATGCCATGAAGGGCCTTATAGTCCGGATGTGGCCTGGCGATCCCCTGCCTAACAGCTACTTCGGTTTGGTGAGGCGGCTTGTGAATGCCTGCCCCCGGGCTGAAGTCATCAAGCGGTCCGTCTGCATTGAAAGTGCACTGGGCGAAGATGGACGCCGAGAAGCTGGTGAAGGAGGGGCCACCGCAGGGCAAGGAGCATCGCCACCCTGAAAAGTATTATGACGGTGTCCTGAAGGGTGCCCGCCTTATGGCGGAGGAGTATACCAAAGATGTAATTTTTGAATGAACGTGCTCATGTGATCCCACAGTGTGAAAACTAGTTCATTTGCGCTATGCAACGCTTTTGAATTTAAAATATTACCTTCTGTGCGGCCGTTTATCAAATCTGAGAGTTGGCCAGTCATCGGCTTCTGCCCCATGCAACTAGTACTGGGGTGTTCGGGATAAATCTGAGCACTCTTTTTCCCATTTTTTGGGTCCTCCGAGGGAGGTGCTCAGTGCGACGAACCAAGCAATCGGACTATAATGCTTTATCACTCTCACTTAGCCATAGAAGTCTACAATTTTAAATTTTGGCGAAGCCCCTAGTATTCGGAAGACCGAATTTGGGGCGCTATATACGCCTAAGTCGGACAAGGCCGACTCCTCGCCCGAAGCGGAAAAAGTCTTTAAGGACTTGAGACCTCTTGAACAGCGACCAGCTCTCGCCTTATCATGACAGTCAGTTTTGGCTTTCTCTACTGAGGTGCTCGTCCGAAAGAACCGGGACACAATCGCAGTAGTTCTCCCAGTGCTACCTTAGCTGATACTGCGGAACGTAAGGTACCAAAACATGGGAGCCGGGCAAACCCAACTATTCACATGATTCGGAGCTGATGCATATAATGCTATAAGTTTGGGGTGCCGCACTGTCGAAAGTGTTCGGACTTCTCGCGCTGTATTATGGGGTATACGAAAGTCCCCGGCATACTAGCCGTACCAGAATGTACGGGCGCTGATTGTCATAAATTAACATATAAAAAAGAATAGATAATTCAATAATAGACTAATGATGTGCATTGTTATTTAAAGAATACGTCAAAGCGTATTTATACAAGTAGTGCAATAAGCAAAAAATAGGACTATTTGATATGTCCTATCCAAGGGCAAGTCATGGACTGGTATTTAAAGCGGTGTATTTCGCTTTATCGGAGACCACACGGGATTCCTTTGTACGACGTAGCATCCTGCCTCCCTGGTTGTTGTATTATGTGTCCGGCAATCGCACTGCCGGATAGGCTTCCAGAGAATAAGGTCTTGAAAGAGAAAAAGTAATGAAGGTAGGCAGCCCCTGGGGCGGTTGAGCCGCATTGTGGGGCGTGCCCTGATCATGCCCCGGCCTATGCCCATGGTATTTCCAGTGCGTAATTATGTACGCGTGGCACAGATTTCGTCGCTTGACTGGGACTAGGACGGGGGCCGAATTGCTAGGCGAGCTCTGAACGTGCCAGGTGATCCTGCTGCAGGTTACTCCAGACTCGCTTGACGGTGTCCGGGGGCTGTATCATCGAATTGGCGGTTTGCCTTAAAAGGCTGTTTTGTGCCTCTGCTGCGAGGGCCGCGGTGTGCTCCTCTGTGCGGAGCGAGCGCTCTGTGTTGCCATTGACTGTTATGACCCCCTAGGTCCTGGCATCTTGAGCTTCAGGTATGCGTAATGTGGTACCGCATTGAATTTTGCAAACGCGGTTCGCCCGAGCAATGCGTGATAGCCACTGTAGAACGTGACGATATTGAAGATTAACTCCTCGCTCCGGCAGTTGTCCGGGGATCCGAAGACCACTTCCAGTGTGATTGAGCCCGTGCAATGGGTCTCTACACCTGGGATGACACCCTTAAAGGTGGTCTTGGTGGGTTTGATCCTCGAGGGATCTATTCCCATTTTGCGCATTGTATCCTGATAGAGCAGGTTCAGGCTGCTGCCGCCGTCCATGAGGACTCGAGTGAGGTGAAATCCATCAATGATGGGGTCTAGGACCAATGCCGTAGATCCGCCATGACGGATACTAGTGGGGTGGTCCCTGCGATTGAAGGTGATCGGTCAAGAGGACCACGGGTTGAACTTTGGGGCGACAGGCTCCATCGCATAGACGTCCCTTAGTGCACGCTTCCGTTCCCTCTTGGGAATGTGAGTTGCCTATATCATATTCGCCGTCTTCACTTGTGGCGGGAATCTCTTCTGTCCTCCTGTGTTCGGCGGCCGGGGCTCCTCCTCGTCGTTGCTATGCAGCCCATTGTCCTTGTTTTCGGCATTCAACTTGCCGGCCTGCTTGAACACCCAGCATTCTCTGTTGGTGTGATTGGCAGGCTTATCGGGGGTGCCATGAATTTGACACGAGCGATCGAGTATGCGGTCCAAACTGGACGGGCCCGGAGTACTTATTTTGAACGCCTTTTTCCGCTGACCGGATCTAGGGCATCTGAATCCGGCATTGACTACCATAACTTTAGCGTTATCGTTTTTATTGCGGCGCTTGTGTCTATTACAACGTGGCCTGCTGTTAGCATCTTTAGTATCTGAAGTGCCCGGATTCCTTGATGTGTTGTTGTTGCGAGCTAGCCAACTATCCTCGCCCGCGCAAAAGCGGTTCATGAGTGTCGTGAGGGCTGCCACAGATTTCGGCTTCTCCTGGCCGAGGTGCCGGGCAAGCCACTCATCACGGATGTTATGCTTAAATGCCGCTAAGGCCTCAGCATCCAGACAATCGACAATTTGGTTCTTCTTAGTTAGGAACCGCGTCTAGAATTGCCTGGCCGATTCCCCTGGCTGCTGAGTTATATGGCTCAGGTCGTCAGCATCCGGTGGTCGCACATAAGTGCCCTGGAAGTTGTCAAGGAATGCATCTTCCAAATACTCCCAACTACCAACGGAGTCTGCTAGCAAGCTATTCAGCCAATGCCGAGCTGGTCCTTTGAGTTTTAGTGGGAGGTACTTGATGGCATGTAGATCATCGCCGCGAGCCATGTTGATGTGGAGGAGGAAATCCTCAATCCATACTGCGGGATCTGTTGTGCCATCGTATGATTTGATATTTACGGGCTTAAAACCCTGCAGGAATTCGTGATCCATGACTTAGTCAGTGAAGCATAGGGGGTGTGCGGCGCCTCTGTGCCGGGCTATATCGCGACGCAGTTCATATGAGTCTTGTCTGCTGTATTCGTCCCGACCGGATTTATTTTTAGTGTATCCGGCGTGACGGTCATCGTCCCGCGTTGGTGCGTGCCCCCGCGACCCGTATATCGATCTTGCATGTTTTTCCCTGCTTTCCAATTCATCTCGCAGGTCCCGCGTGTTTCCCCGGGCCTTGGTATTTTTGTTTGAGTGGCAGCGGGGTGCAGGCTGAACTTCAGGCTGAAATGCCTCTCTATCTCGGCCACGCGGTGGCTGGTCAGCCGCATCGTACGCTGGTGAAGTAGGTTTCACTCCTTCCTCCTCGAGTAGCGACCTGCGTCTTGGGTAACTCTTGGAGGGGCATTTGAGTTTGTATTCCTCAGCCGCAAGGACTTCGGTCCATCTGTCTGCTAGCAAATCTTGATCAGCTCGAAGCTTGAAGTGCTCCTGCTCGATGGGATCCTCAGGCACGATAAACTCTTCGTCGGAGAGGGGCATGTAATTGTCATCCTTCATTTCTTCATCTGCTGCCTGTTCTGGAGGGCTAGCTTGTTCATCCTCCTGCTCTAAATCTGGCTGGAGGGGATTGTCAACGTCTTCGGCACTATCCGGAGTGTTATTTTCTCTTGTGCCGGTATCATTGCTTTTGCTATGGCGGGACTTAGAGCGGCGCTGCTGACGTTGGTGCCTGGGTTTCTTCTTGGAGGGTCATCCTCCGCTGTCTTGTCGTCATTGCCTTCTTTGTGGGTATCCACCATGTATATATTGTATGATGAGGTGGCGGTCCAGCGCCCTGTGGGCGGTGGTTCCTGTTCGTCTCCTGCATCATCGTCCATACCGTCGATGTCTTCGGAGTCGAAGTCGAGCATGTCGGTTAAATCATCAACAGTGGCTACTAAGTGGGTGGTGGGTGGGCAGCGAATTTCTTGGTCGTCCGCATCCCATTATAGCCGGACATAGTTCGGCCAAGGTTCTCCTGACAGGGAGAGAGACCTTAACGAATTTAGCACGTCGTCGAAGGGTGAGTGCTGTAAGATATCCGCAGAGGTAAACTCCATGATCGGCGCCCAATCGGATTCGATAGGCACGGGCACAAGCGGCTCGGAGTCCGTGGCCAGAGATGAACCCAGTGGTTTGGCGTCACGGCTATTGTGAGGGGCGAAGTCAGTATCGGCTCTGTCGTCGCTGAGAGTACGGCCTCCATGGTGGGGTCTATCCGCACGTCCTTGGATGGCGCAATTTGCTCCGGATTGAAGGCCAGAGTAGTTGCCGGTGCAACACTGTCGGACGGCAGAGCTATATCATGCTCGGCGTGATCGTGCGGCGCACCTGGCATGGGCTCGAATCCGTCGAAGATCAAGTCTCCACGGATGTCGGCAGTGTAATTCAAGTTCCCGGACCTGACCTGGTGGCCAGGGGCATAGCTCTCGATCTGCTCCAGATGGCCAAGCGGGTTAGCCCGCAGAGCGAAGCCTCCGAATATGAAGATCTGTCTAGGGAGGAAAACCTCACCCTGGACCATATCGTTACCGATGATCGAAGGAGCCATCAGGCCTTATGATGATGCTCCTAATATGATGGGCATCCAAGAGGGATATAATAAAAACTTTCACATAAAGAGCATTGAATACTATGAGAAGTTTCATTCCTTGCATATTGTTTTGAGATATAAAGATGGTGATATTAGAGTCATGCTAGAGAGTAATTGTGGATTGGTAGAAATACTTGTGTTAAAGTTTGTGATTCCCGTAGCATGTGCTACTTCTTGAGCTTGCGTTGGTCTTTCCCTTGAAGAGGAAAGGGTAATGCAGCAAAGTAGAGATAAGTATTTCCCTCAGTTCGAGAACCAAGATATCAATCTAGTAGGAGGTACACGCAAGTCTCCAATCTATGCACGTGCACAAACAATCAAGCACTTGCGCCCAATGTGATAAAGGGGTTGTTAATTCCTTCAGGGTCATTTGCAAGAATGAGATCTGATAGAAATAGGTATAAAAGATTACTAAAACGTAAAACAAAGAAAAAACAAATAAATTGCAGCAAAGTATTTTTGAGTTTTTTGGTTTATAGATCTGATAATATATGATGGAAAATAGACCCAGGGGCCATAGGTTTCAGTAGAGGCTTCTCTCTAGAAACAAAATAATACGGCGGGTTAACAAATTACTGTCGAGCAATTGATAGAAAAGCGCAAAGTTATGACGATATCCAAGGCAATGATCATGAATATAGGCATCACGTCCATGTCAAGTAGACCGACTCCTGCCTGCATCTACTACAATTACTCCACACATCAACCGCTATCCAGCACGCATCTAGAGTATTAAGTTCATAAGAACAAAGTAACGCCTTAAATAAGATGACATGATGTAGAGGGATAAACTCAAGCAATATGATGAAAAACCCATCTTTTTATCCATGATGGAAACAATACAGTACTTGCCTCGCTACCCCTACTATGCCAGTGGGTGAGGACACCGCAAGTTTGAACCCAAAACTAATTAAGCACCTCTCCCATTGCAAGAAGAACCAATCTAGTTGGCCAAACCAAACCGACAATTCGAAGAGAAATACAAAGATATTTGATCATGCATATAATAATTCAGAAAATACTCAAATAATATTCATAGATAATCTCATCATAAACCCACAATTCATTGGATCTCGACAAACACACCGCAAAAGAATATTACATCGGATAGAACTCCAAGAACATTGAGGAGAACACTGTATTGAAGATCATAGAGAGAGAAGAAGCCATAGCTACTAGCTATGGATCCATAGGTCCGTGGTAAACTACTCACTCTTCATCGGAAGGGTAGTACGGTTGATGTAGATGTGCTTCGTGATCAAATCCCCCTCTGGCACTGTGCTGGAAAAGGCCCCAAGATGGGATCTCACAGGAACAGAGGCTTGCGGCGGAAAAGTATTTTGGTGGATGCTTCTCGTGGTTTGGGAATATTTTGGAATTTATAGACACTACAAGAAATATGTCAACTTGTGACCTTCTCTCAGTGACCCAGCTGAATTGGTCATAAATCCACGGTCGTTTCGTTTGGAAGGGCTCAAACCCTGAAACTGCCTTACACCAAATGGTCATATAGCAGACAAGAGTGGTCGACGACCTTATTTCTACCTGATTATGACCAATATAAATGGTCATGAGGTTGTGAACGTGGATGCATTGGTACTTAAGGTGTCGCTCCAGGTGGCCTTGGGCCTCGATGGAATGAGGCCACCTCCTTTTTTCTTTTGAAATTTCCGTGTGCCATGTAGGCCTCGGCCCATACAGGAAGAAATGTGGGATGCCCTCATATTTCCCAAAAAAAAATTCATCCCAATGATTTTTTTTTTGAAAATAACAAGTTTTCATTATTACCATTTGGTAAGGATGGCTAGTTATCTGAAGAAAAAAAACAAGTTTTCATTATTGTCTAAAAAACAGGTTTTTCATTGTATAACTCTAAAAAGGTTTTTCCTTATAAAAAAATCTCGAAACCAATTAAATAATATAAAATTATAAGAATAGGAAAATAATGAACTCCTTTGGGAATCTTGCTATGTGGTTTAGCAATTAGAAAACTAAACATGTCATTCAAAAAAATGTTAATGTTAATACGTATTTCAAAAAATTTAATCAGGTGTTTAAAAACTAAAAGTGTGCATTTGAAAAGTTTTCATGCATACAAAAAAATGATAATCATAAATAATATTATATATGTAAAAAAAAGTTTCATGTGTATGAAAAAATAGTCATCAGTACGTATATTTATAATGTATAAACAATGTTTCTAGTGTACACATATTTTTTCATAAAATGTCGTCTAATATTCTTGAAAATGGAGAATTTTTTTTGACAACAATTTTTTTCAAAATTTTTTATATGTATAAAAATGTTTCTAGTGTACACAAATCTTTTTTAGAACAATTGTTGTATTACAAGTTTACTATTTTTCCTGGCAACTTGGTCACATATAATGCCACAATGCGAAGGTTTTCTATATTTTTGATTTTTTTTGAATTTTTCACGCCCATTTCAAAATGCGGTCAAAACGGCGGGCATGACCATTCCTAGCTGAATCTTGGAAAACTTTTGGTGTTTCCCTGATTAAATAGATACTTATGTACCTAGAAATGATTTTTGGAACAAATAAATAGCAAACTATGAGGCAACTTCAGTTCAAATTTGATTCCCTTCCAGCTGAATCGGCAGAAATTTGTCTTTTTAACGAGATGTGGATAAAAACTTTTTGCACCCAAGCATTTGGTCAATTGTACAATAAATATGACCTAGTATTTTAGAAAAATGATTTGGTCCAATTTTTCAACAAATATTTGGTAGGTCCTTCACAAAAAAACTCATTTTGGGCACTCGAAAAATGGAAAATGAATTTTAATCCAAATAAAATAAAAACTTCCTTAGGCAACATTGTTTGCCATTCCAAGATGCACCCTTGTGCATAATATGAGATCATTTGAACAAACCATGCCATGAATGCGGCCATAAGATTGATCATCTGGCTTGGAAGCCATGAATCTTCACACATGATAACTCATTTCTGAGAACACTTTTTTAAGATAATTGCCGTATTGAAGGTTTATTATTTTCCCTGGTAAATTGGTCACATATAATGAAAGAAATACGAAGGTTTCCCAATGTTTTTGAATTTTCTTTGAATTTCTCATGCCCATTTCAAAATGCGGTCAAAACGGTGGGCATGACATTTCTTAGCTAGTTGTTGAATCTTAGAAAACTTTTGGTGTTTCTTTGATTAAATAGATACTTATGTAGCTAGAAATGATTTTTGGAAAAAAATCAAGAGCAAGCTATGAGGCAGTTGCAGTTCAAATTTGACCCACTTCCAGCTGAATCGGCAGAAACTTATCTTTTTCACGAGAGGTGGATCAAAAATTTTGACACCCAACCATTTGGTCAATTGTATATTAAATTTGGAATAGTATTTTAAAAAATTGATGGAGTTCAACTTTGCAATAAATATTTGGTAGGTTCTTCACAAAAAACCCAATTTTGCCACTTGAAAAATGATTTAAAATAGCTAGAAAGATAAAAAATGCATACAAATTGGTCCTCATCCATAAAATGTGGTCTAACTCTAGTGAAAATTTGTGTGGTGCCCTTTTGCAAAATATTTTTGATAGCTCCTTCACAAAATCGCTCTATTTTTAGTACTCGGAAACTATTTTAAATCGTTGATTTTCTGAACCAATCAGAACTCTTCCCACGGATCGATGACATGTCGCCCATCCATCCATCCATATCTCCATCACACATCCATCCATCCATCCTCCTCCCTCGTCCCCATCTCCTCGTTGCCGCCGCCACCTCCTCCCCGCCCCCGGCCCCCTCTCGATCCAGTCCGCTCCCCGCCGCTCCCACCCACCGCCGACCTCGCCATCGAACCAACCAAACCCCATCTCATCCCCGCACTCTCTATCTTCATCGCTCGATTCCCTCCTCATCTCTTCCTCGCCTCGCCGCCGCCCACCCAACACCACCGGCAACTTCGCTCCCCGGCTTCGCCCTATCCCCCACCGTCGCCGCGAAACCCTCCACCCTCCTCCTCTCCCTCCCAGATCGAGCAGCACGTTAGGAGAGAGTTCGTTGAGCCTCGGCTGATGAAGTCATGTACCTAGGGTAGGGTCATAGACCTGTCCAAGGTACCCTCCCCAAGGACATCTCTTGAAGAAACTACCTTTCAGTCGACTTGGAAGGGTTGCACTCGACGGACTTGAAGACACTCGACCATGAAGCCAACCACTCGACTGCCAGGAGATCTATAGTCAGTCTGCACACAAACGGTCGGTCATTAAGTGGCTTTATGGCCATCATAGCACTTTATGTAGGACGTTACCAGTAACTCCCTATCTTAATGTACCTTAATCCTTGCATAACTGAGGGCTGGAGGGGTCTGGCAAACTCTATATAAGCCACCCCCTCCTCGGTGTAAATGGTTCGCACCCACGTAACTCATACGCACATAATACTGTCAACCGCCTCCGGGCTCCGAGACGTAGGGCTGTTACTTCCTCTGAGAAGGGCCTGAACTCGTAAACATCTTGCGTATACTACTACTCCATAGCTAGGATCTTGCCTCTCCATACCTACCCCCCATTCTACTGTCAGACTTAAAACCACGACAGTTGGTGCCCACCGTGGGGCAGGTGTCTTAGCGACTTGGTTTCAGGTGGAGTTTTGGTTGAGGGCCGCGAGATCTGTCTCGGCGCGCTCACGTTCATCACCGACGACTCCGCTTGGCTGCAGGAGGCTCCACTCGACGTCGACGCACTCCCGTCCATGCGGGCAACGCACTTCAAGGCGTCTGCGTCGCGGCGTCCTCCTGCGGCAGCCGTCGACCCAGTATCGGTCGGCTCCTGTGCCGTCCTCCCTCCCAGTCTCTCACCGGCGCAAGCGCTCCGGTCGGTCGAGGCTTCAGCGGTGGGTGAGGCACGCGGTGGTCCGCCAGTCGGCCACCCCTCAAGTCGTGGCAATCGAGCCCGACGAATCTCTACGGCCTGTTCGATCTGTCGACTAGCTCCACAGAGACTGCATCCGAGTGCGACAGCAGCGATCCAACGGCGGAAGTCCTGATGGTCGATGGACCATGCAGTCCACCCGGCTTTCCTCGCGCCGACAGTGGCGACGACAAGGGCGGTCCGTCGCAAGCCCATGAAGAGTACTTGCCCGAACCACTCACTTCGTTGCAGAAGGAGGAGCTTCGCCGCCGGAACATGGATGCTCTTCACACTCCTATCATTGGAGAAACCCCCGAGGCCCGTGCTTTAGAAGAAGCGCGTTTGGCCAACTTGGCTGAGCGCACTCGACTGGAAAATCTCCAGCGAGTACTCGACGAACGAGCGCAACAACGGGTCCCGTCGTCCTGTCGACGTCAACTCTTTCCACAACCGACTCAGGTATACCGAACTCCAATTCAGAATCTAGCAACTGCAGCCCGTATAGCAGAGTCCATTCAGCCTTCAAGTCAAGGGCTGGCAGAGGCTTGCTACAGATCAAAGATTTACTCCGGGCGGCAGAAGATCAAAATTCAGCTGTATCGCCGTCGTGGAACAAGATTCACAGCAGATCCGTCGCTGCGAATACAATACAGTCGGCTCATAGCCCAAGATTGCCCCCGAGGCGTGAGGGACATGGAGGCCGGCGGGATCAGTATGAGGACCGATTCGATCGTGATGGTCGACGTCGAGTGCCCACTCCTCCCCCAAGAGGTGGGTCATACGCGCCTCGACAGCAAGATGACAGACGCCATAATAGTGTTGGGCGAAGGATTCCAGTCGACCCCAGGGAACCAGGCTTTGATGCGAGATCCGTCATCGTTCAAGGCTTGGTCGACAGGAACAGAGCTAACCGAGAAGGCCATGACAGAAATGCGCCCACCAGCAGCAGAGTACACGTCTCAGGACCAGAGAGTTTTAGCAGAGCCATCAGAGTCGCGGTGATTCCTCCCAACTTCAGGTTGGCGACTGGAGTCAGTAAGTTCATTGGTGAGTCCAAGCCGGATACCTGGCTTGAAGACTACCGAGTGCCTGTTCAGATTGGCGGCGGCAACGATGAAGTGGCCATGAAACACCTGCCTCTTATGTTGGAGGGCTCGGCCAGAGCATGGCTGAATCAGTTGGCACCCAGCAACATTTGCACTTGGGAAGATCTTGCCCGAGTGTTTGTCAGGACATTTGATGGAACTTGCAAGCGGCCAGTAGGGTTGACAGAGTTGCAGTCGTGTGTGCAGAAGTCGAATGAAACTCTGAGGGATTATATCCAGAGATGGATCACTTTGCACCACATAGTAGAGAATGTATCGATCATCGGTAGATGCATGCCTTCTAGGAAGGCGTTAAGAACAGAGAATTAAGTTTGAAATTCGGTCGGACCGGAGACATGACCCTGAGTCGAATGATGGAGATTGCCACCAAGTACGCCAATGGTGAAGAAGAGGATCGGCTCCGGAGTGGCAAGTACAAGCAAGCCGCTAATGAATCTGGGGGAGGGAACTCCAGTCGGAAACAGAAGCGGAAAGCCGAGCCAGCTGCTCCTTGAGAAGCCTTGGCCGTGACTCCAGGAAAGTTCAAGGGGAAACCCAAGGGTCCTTGGAACCCCAAGAAGGTGAAAGACCAAGATGGTAATGATGTATTGGACTTGCCATGTCACATTCACACGAAGAAAGATGAAGAGGGTAAACTCATTTACCCAAAGCATACCACTCGACAGTGTCGGCTCTTGATTCAGCATTTCCAGGGGAAGCAGCAAAAGGACAAGGAGAAGGAGTCGGACAAAGTTGAGGACAAGGAAGATAGTGACGGTGGATACCCCCAGGTCAATTCCACCCTGATGATTTTTGCTGACGTTGAAAGCAAAAGTCGACTGAAAGTTATCAACCGAGAAGTGAATATGGTCGACCCGGCGACACCCAGTTATCTGAAATGGTCGCAGACCGCCATCACGTTCGACCAGTCTGATCACCCGACACACATAGCCACCCCTGGGAGGCAAGCGTTGGTGGTCGACCCAGTCGTCGAAGGCACTCGACTAACTAAAGTTTTGATGGATGGTGGCGTGGCTTTGAACATACTTGTATGCGAGAGGCGTTGAAAGGGATGGGCATTCCGATGTCCGGACTCGGCACCAACAACATGAGCTTCCATGGAGTCATTCACGGAAAGAAGGCTGAGTCACTCGGCCAAATTGCTCTCGATGTGGTTTTGGTGATTACAAGAATTTTCAGAAGGAAAAGTTGACCTTTGAGGTCGTGGATTTCGAGTGCTTATCACGCTATTACGGGAGGCCGGTGTATGCACGCTTCATGGCTCGACCATGTTATGTATGTCTCAAACTGAAGATGCCAGGCCCCAAAGGTGTGATCATCACGCGGCAATTGGAAGAAAGCAGAAGAGTGTTTTCAGAAAGGCTCTAAAATCGCCGATGCTCAGATGGCAGTGGTAGAACTGCAAGAGTACCAGAAAACTACAGACCCGAGTGATTTGTTGCGAGCCAAGAAGCCCGCCACGGAGTCAGCATTTCAGTCGTCTGGCGAGACGAAACCGATTCATATTCACCCGACTGATCCCAATGTTGCTCCGACTCACATCTCAACAACACTCGACTCCAAATAGGAAGAAGCGCTCATCCAGTTCCTTCGTGAGGCGGGACATCTTCGCATGGAAGCCTGGCGACACGCGCCGGGTGTTCCTGTGGGATCGGCTGAGCATCGTCTGCGAAGTCGACTCAAAAGTTAAACATGTCAAAGAACATCTTGACGATCTGCCGTCCGGAAGAGAAAGGCCATTGGCGAGGAGGTGGCTTGGCTCTTAGCAGCAGAGTTTATCCGAGAGATTTACCACTCGAGTGGCTCGCCAATGTTGTCATGGTCCCTAAGAAGGACAAGTCGCCGCATGTGCATCGACTTCAAACATATCAATCGGGCCTGCCCGAAGATCATTTTCCTCTTCCCGCATCGACCAAATAGTCGACTCAAGCTGCGGGATGTGAGCGGTTGTCTTTGTTAGGCGCCTATTCTGGTTACCATCGAGATCCATCTGTATGGACCCGACGAGATCAAAACAGCTTTCATCACTCCATTCGGTGCTTCATTATGTCACCATGCCATTCGGCCTCAAGAATGCGAGCCACGTTAATGAGGATGATTCGAAGTGTTTGCTCACTCAAATCAGTCGAATGTGGAAGCATACATGGATGATATTGTGGTCAAGTCACGGAAAGGTTCCGACCTATTGGTGACCTTGCTGAAACATTTGCCAATCTCGGGAGGTATGATATCAAGCTTAATCCATCAAAGTGCACATTCGGAGTTCACGGAGGAAAGTTACTCGGCTTTCGTTTCGAGCGAGGAATCGACGCCAACCAGAAAAAGTTGGCACTATACTCCGAATGAAAGCATACATGCGTGTGCACGATGTCCGAAGCTTCTTGGATGCTTGGCGCTTTAAGTCGATTCATCTCTCGCCTCGGAGAAAAGGCATTGCCTCTTTACCGGTGATGAAGAAGTCAGACAAGTTCGAGTGGACTCCCGAAGCTGATGCAGCGTTTGCAGAGCTAAAAGCTCTGCTCTCCACCCAGCCGGTGCTTGCTGCCCCAATCAGCAAAGGGCCTTTTCTGCTTTACATTGCAGCCACGGGACAAGTTGTCAGTACAGTACTTACGGTCGAGCGGGAAGAAGAAGGCAAAGCCTTCAAATTTCAGCGCCCAGTATACTATCTTTCTGAAGTATTGACCCCATCAAAACAAAGATACCCTCATTATAAGAAGCTCGTTTATGGGATTTATATGACCACGAAGAAGGTTTCTCATTACTTCTCTGACCATTCCATTACGATCGCCGTGACGCCCCATTGTCGAGATTCTGCACAACAGAGATGCAATCGGTCGAGTGGCGAAATGGGCGATTGAACTCCTTCCCCTTGATATCAAGTTTGAGGCAGAGAAAGCCATCAAGTCCCAAGCAATAGCAGATTTCATCGCCGAGTGGATTGAACAGCAATTGCCGACTAAAGTTCACTTGGAGCACTGGACCATGTTCTTTTATGGTTCCAAGATGCTGAAAGGTTCCGGTGCTGGGGTAGTGTTGGTTTCCCCCCGAGGAGATAAGCTCAGATATGTGCTCCAGATTCACTTTGATTCTTCCAACAATGAAGCGAATCTGAAGCACCGTTGTATGGGTTGCGTATGGCCATTTCACTTTCGGCGTCCGTCGCCTCATGGTTTATGGCGACTCAGATCTAGTGGTTAATCGGTGATGAAGGAGTGGGATGTCAAAAGTCCAGCCATGACTGGTTATTGCAATGCAGTGAGGAAGCTAGAGAAGAAGTTTGAGGGGTTAGAGCTTCATCATGTACCCCGACTGAAAAATCAAGCTGCTGATGATTTGGCGAAAATAGGGTCCAAGAGGGAAGCCATTCCCAGTGATGTGTTTTTGGAGCACATCCACACACCGTCAATTCAAGAAGATCCTTTCACTGAAGAAGCCCCACAGCCAAAAAGTGTCACTGATCCGACTGAAGTTGAGGTCCCAGCTGTGGTCGACCTGATCATGGAAGTCATGGTCATCACTCCCGACTAGACAGTGCCATACATTGCGTATATCCTGAGGAAAGAGCTCCCAGAAAACGAAGAAGAGGCTCGACAGATCGTCCGCCGATCCAAGGCCTTCTTGTGATCAAGGGACGGTTATGCGAGAAAGCGCGACCGAGTCGGCCAGAAGTGCATAACACCAGAAGAAGGTCAGATAATTCTTGATGATATCCACTCGGGGACCTGTGGTCATCATGTGTCCTCTCGAACCATTGTGGCTAAAGCATACCGAGCGGGACTTTACTGGCCAAAAGCAAATGAAATGGCAAAGGAAATAGTCAACAAGTGTGAAGGGTGTCAGTTCTATTCCAATATGTCACACAAACCCGCCTCAGCCTTGAAGACCATTCCACTCGTCTAGCCCTTCGCTGTTTGGGGGTTGGATATGATTGGACCACTGAGAACTGGCAGAAGCGGTTTCACTCACTTGCTAGTGGCAGTCGACAAGTTTACAAAGTGGATCGAAGCTAAGCCTATCAAGAGCCTCGATGCGTGCACTGCTATCAGTTTCATCAGAGAGTTGATATTCAGATATGGAGTTCCGCATAGCATCATCACTGACAATGGTCAAACTTCGATTCTAACAAGTTCAAAGCCTTTTGCACCTCTCAGGGCACGCGAGTCGACTATGCTTCAGTTGCTCACTCCCAGTCGAATGGACAAGCAGAACGAGCAAACGGTCTAATCCTCAAAGGACTGAAACCCCGGTTGATGCGCGATCTCCAAGCATGCAGCAGGAGCGTGGGTCGACGAACTTCCGTCGGTTCTTTGGGGATTGAGGACCACTCCTAATCGGTCGACTGGGAGAACTCCATTCTTTACGGTCTATGGAGTTGAAGCGATTCTGCCCGATGACACTGCTTCACAATGCACCCAGTCGAACTCTACTCTGAAATGAAGCGGAGCAAGCCCGGCAAGATGCGATCGACCTCCTTGAAGAGGAGAGAGATGGCCTTGATCCGCTCGACCATCTATCGATGGGACTTGCGTCGATTCCATGCTAGAAATGTGAAGAGCCGAACCTTTCAAGAAGGAGACTTGGTCCTCGAGTGGATCAACAGAAACCACACAAGCTCGCTCCCACTTGGGAAGGTCCTTCATCGTCACGGAGTTCTCCACAATGGAGCATACCATCTTTACAACGTCGATCGCTAGATTGATGAGACTCGAGCTTGGAATGCGGAGCAGCTCTGCACCTTTTACACTTAAGTACTCACACGGGTGAGATGTAATAAAAGTACCTCTGTAGTTTGTTTATCAAATACAAGAATGTTATAATTTTCCGGTGATTGTTATTACTTTTTCGTTTACATGAGAAATTTCCCCGATTGGGTGGCTTAGCCATGAACCCGTTTCGCATAAGTTTGTAAAAAATCCTGCCGGTGGAGAGCCGGCCTCCCACTCGGGGCTTAAATGCTTGATCCGTTTAGCCCAAGTATCTGAAAATCCCTCTTGAGTGGTGAGCCAGCCTCCCACTCGGGGCTTAACTGCAGTAAAAGTACTCGCCTAAGTGTTTAAACTCCTACCGAGTGGTGAGCCAGCCTCCCACTCGGGGCTTAGCTGCAGTCCAAGTACTCGCCTAAGTGTTGAAAATCCTCCCGAGTGAGGAGCCAGCCTCCCACTCGGGGGCTTAGCTGCAGTCCAAGTACTCGCCTAAGTATTTAATACAATGTGCGCTCTGCCAAGGGCGACGAGGTACAGGTCATTGTTGCCTTCCCTTTGAGCTACGACACAAAAAATACTCCTCGAGAGGCTTAGGCTGCAGTCCGATGCTACGCCTAAGTTTGAAAAATCCTACCGAGTGGAGAGCAAACCTCCCACTCGGGGCTTATGACGATCCAGTGCTACGCCTAAGTGTTGAAAATCCTACCGAGTGAGGATCCAGCCTCCCACTCGGGGGCTTAGCCTTGATCCAAGTACTCGCCTAAGTATTTAATACAATGTCGCTTTGCAAGGGCAGACAGTACAGGTCGACTGTTGCCTTCCCCTTCGGAGCTATGACACAAAAAATCCTCCTCGAAGGCTTAGCTGCAGTCCAGTACTCGCCTAAGTTTGAAAAATCCTACCGAGTGGAGAGCAAACCTCCCACTCGGGGGCTTAGCAGCGATCCGATGCTACCTAATTTTGGAAAATCCTACCGAGTGGAGAGCAAACCTCCCACTCGGGGACTTAGCAGTGATCCGGTACTACGCCTAAGTTTGAAAAATCCTACAGTGGAGGCGAACCTCCCACTCGGGGGCTTGACAGTCGATGCTACTACGCCTAAGTTTGAAAAATCCTACCGAGTGGAGAGCGAACCTCCCACTCGGGGGCTTAGCAGCAGTCCAGTACTCGCCTAAGTTTAAAAAATCCTACCGGGTGGAGAGCGAACCTCCCACTCAGAGGCTTAGCTGCAGTCCAGCACTCGCCTAAGTTTGAAAAATCCTACCGGGTGGAGACCGAACTTCCCACTCGGAGGCTTAGCTGCAGTCCAGCACTCGCCTAAGTATCTGAAAATCCTACCGAGTGGAGAGCAACCCTCCCACTCGGCGGCTTAGCTGCAGTCCAGTACTCACCTAAGTACGAAATCCATTCCAATCCGCAAGGACGACGAGGTGCAGGTTGACTGTTACCTTCTCCTTTGGAGCTGCGCCACAATTACAACATGCGCTCCATCCCAATCCATAAGAACGACGAGGTGCAGGTCATTGTTACCTTCTCCTTGAATTGCGCCACAAGTACAACATGCGCTCCATCCCAATCTGCAAGGACGACGAGGTGCAGGTCGACTGCTACCTTCTCCTTCGGAGCTGCGCCACAAGTACAACGTGTGCTCCATCCCGATCCGCAAGGACGACGAGGTGCAGGTCGACTGTTACCTTCTCCTGCGGAGCTGCGCCATAAGTACAATCCGAACTCCATCCCTACCTACAAGAACAATGAAGTGAAGATCGACTAGATTTTTCACCTCAGAGCTGCATCTCAAACACTGAAGTATATTCCGAGTGAAGAACAAAGTTTGCTCGAAGGCAAATGAAAGCATATTCGACGATAAGTAAAGTTCGGATAACATCCTACGGATGCAGAAGTACCCAGGCATCAAGCCTGTTAAAGTTTATCGGTTACAAGATCACTCGGCATTCCGAGGCAAATTTAAGACAAAGCATAGAAGTTTTTTACTCCTCAGGTGGAGGACTGGAAGGCGCGACAAACTGGTCCAGGTCGATCCCTTCAGAGATCCGAGTGGCAGTAGCAATGAAAGTCTCCATGAAAGATTGGAAGTCGTACTTCTTGGTATTGGCAACTTTGATGGACGCCAGCTTTTCCTCTCGCGCCTCCTTGCAGTGAACACTGACCAGGGACAGAGCAACATTAGCGCCACACCTGGCAGAAGATTTATTCCATTCCTGCACTCGACTTGGAACGTCATTCAGTCGAGTCATTAAAGACTCGAGGTAATTTTGAAGCGTCTCGTCTGGCCAGAGTGTCGAGTCAATGCGCGACACCGCAGCCTTCAGTCGAGCGAGGTAGTCCACCACAGCAGCGACACGAGACTCCAGTCGGAGCACATTCATGGCGGCTTCATCCTTCACGGGAGAGTTAATGGGGTCCAGGCTTGTCTCCACTCGACTAGTCTCTTCCTCGAAGTTCTGACAGAATTCTGCAAACACAACTCGAGTTCAGGCTAATGGTTCTATGATGAGTCAGTGATAACAAGTCAATCGGATAAGAGGAATTACCTTCAAGCATGAGGAATAACTTCTTGGTGAGCCCTCCCAGATAAGCCTCCAGATCGTTCCTCTTCCCCTTGATTCGCCCGGCCTTGTCGCTCAGAGCTATCTTGTCATTCTTTAGTCGGTTAACCTCCTTGTTAGCCGCGTCGAGAGCAGCTTTCAGATTGGCGTTCTCTTCTTCAAGTTTTCCGACTGAAGACAGTTTTTCTTCTGCGAGCTTTATCTTGTCCAAAGCCGCTTTTTGCGCCTCGGCAAGGTCATGATCCTTCTTCTTCAGAGCCTCCTCCATTTTGTCTGCAAAATAACAGGGAGATCAGAATTAGGAATGGGCAGAAAGACAAAGACAGTCGTCAAGTTCTCACCAGCCATACCTTTTGCTTCATCTCTGCATACGCAAGTTCTCTGAGCAAGCTTCAAGTCAAGGTTGAGCTGGATCTGTTTGTTTTCAATTCAGTATAGCGACCCACAAGCTACTTAAGATTTCTGCGAAGAGTCAATCGGCAGATATCAAAGATAAGTTGCTTCCGAGTGACTAAGAAGAATCGTAGTGTTCTTAAGACTACAGCCGAATATAAATATTCGACAGTAGTCTCGGGGACTACACCCAGTGGGTGCACTTAGCGTGCCCCTACTGGTTCTACCGACTCGGTTTGATCACTCGACCGAAAGAAACAAAAAGGGTTATGATCCCAAACCATAGCTAACTGTCAGCAGTCAGCCTCGGTAAAAAAAAAAGTTCTTCAGACTACGATTCATTGCGGTGATCCACCATAGTCTCGGGGACTACACCCAGTGGGTGCACTTAGCGTGCCCCCACCGGTTTCAAGATTCCACTCGACATGGTCCGACCAGACCGAGTGAAGAAGTTAACAAGAAATTCAAAGTATAAAGACTACGATTCATTTGCCGCGATCCACCATATTCTCGGGGACTACACCTAGTGGGTGCACTCAGCGTGCCCCCACCAATCCAAAAATTCAACCGACACACCCAGTGGGGGTACAGATACGAAGATCTTCAGAAAGAAGAGTTTTCAGGCAGCATATCCTAACAGAACAAGTGGTGATCAACTAACCTGGACATTGCTCTGAAGAGCTGAGCTGGCATCATAGGCCGCTTGGCTGGCCTCCCGGACCACCTTCACCTGCTCCATCATGATCCCCGCCTGGCGTATAGCTTCCTTAGCAGCACCCACTTGGTCCTCTGGGACGTGGTGTGTGGCGAAAAGGGAGGGCGGATCGGCAGTCGACGTTGAAGGCCGGATACTGCGTCGGTGCACAACGAAGACACGAAGTCGAGTGATGTTGCCACCCTCATGAACCAGCGTCTCGAGCAGCGATACAACCTGGCGATCTTGCCGGTGAGCGCCTTTTATTCCTCCTCCGCCTCAGCGGCGCCTCATCGTCATCATCGGGGAGATCAATGGCGTGAGGAGGACTGCAAGAAAGATTCAAAGTTAAAAACGGAAATCCAATCGACCAAAAGAGAAACTACAGAGATCATACCAAGGTTAGAGGTGGCAGTATCTTTCATCTCCTGGTCTTCATTCCTGACTGAGGTCTCGGAGGTAGCAACGCTGCAGGTTTCAGAAATCAGTTGATCAGTCAACAAGTCGACCCAAAAGTATGTCCGTGCCAAACAAGAAAACACAAATTCTGCTATACCCAGAAATGGTGGGAATGGCCATCCTCATCTTGGGCAAAGCCTTCGTCGGCTTTGATGGCATCGCTCGGGGTTGCTTCGGCGCTTTTTCGATCGGTATTTGGAGGCGTCGTCCAGAAGCGTTTAAATCGACTGCCCCCAGACGATAGCCTTTCACGCTTCGACCAGCGGGGTCATGAGTGAGCTTGGATCGCCTTTCCATGCGAGGAGGTCGACTTCTTCCTCCTCCTCCTCTTCGCCAGGCTGTAGTCATCTTCGTCCTCCGCACCATCAGATTGACATTCCTCCTGGCTTTCACCTCCGCTCCCTTCCTCCTCCTCGACTGGTTCTTGCGCCCTGTTGGGCATCGAGTACATCTCAGTGGTGGCCTAGAAGACAACAAACAAGACAAAAGTCAATCGACCGATTTTAAGCAAACAAGATGGAGAAAGCAGGATCACAGTCAAAGATGCAGGAATGGACCTTGTCTACATCGTATGACTGGTTGAGTGGGAGGATCCTCCTGGCTCCTCGAGGGTTATCCTTGTTTCCTGTGATGCCCGCAAGACACCTTTCCAGCATGGCATCCTCGATCTCCTCCGGGTGGATCCGAGTGGTGTCCTCAGTGCCAGAGTACAACCACATCGGTTGGTCTCGGGCTTGAAGCGGCTGGATGCATCGTCGAAAGAAGACCTCCAAGAGATCCATGCCTGTTACCCCGTCTCGAATGAGCTAGACAACTTGTTCGACCAACACCTTCACCTGCGCCTTCTCTTCCGGGATCACCTTCAAAGAAGATGGTTTGCTCACTCGTTCCATGGAAAAAGCGAGGGAGTCCGATCAGCTTACTGGCGTTGGCTGGTCCTTGCGATAGAACCAAGTCGACAGCCATCCGCGGACGACTCGGGTAAGATCATGGCGGAAAGAACTTTCCTCTCATTTGAACCCCAAGACCCCCACACATCTGAATCACTTGAGTTGTCTCGTCACTCGGATTGGCCTTTTTCACCGTTTGGGAGCGACAAGTGAAAATGTGCTTGAAAAGGCCCCAATGAGGCCGGCAAGCCAAGAAATTCTCGCACAAAGACACGAAAGCAGCGAGATACACGATGGATTTGGTAGTGAAGTGGTGAAGTTGTGCCCCAAAGAAGTTCAGAAATCCCCGAAAGAAAGGGTGAGGCGGCAGAGAAAACCCATGTCGACATGGGTGGCCAAGAACACACTCACCCTCCGGAGGTTGTGGCGTCCACTCCTTCCCCGGAGCAAGCTGTTCCATGGAGGATCCGTCCTTCATTGGCCATGTCGTCGAGATCCTTACGGCTGATCGTCGGCGGATCCGATGCCTGGATCCAGCCACAGCAACAAGCCAGCCCTCGACGAAGATCCGCCTCGACTGGTCGCTCTTCCCTTCGCCTTCGCCTTCTTCGCCCGCTCCAAAGCTGCCGTCTTCTCCTTCACCATTGTCGCAGGCGAAACGCGCACGGAACAGCAGCACTGAGGTGGAATCGCACGCGGCGGATGAATTTGAGGAAGGAAGGAGGAAAGGGGAACGCAATGTTCAAAAAACCCCGGTCCAGGGCCTTATATGAGGTTGCTTCCGAGTGGTATTTGGTAGGCCAGGCGATCCTGTCAAATCTACTTAGCGATCGCCCAGCGCGTCGTGGCGAAAAAGGTGGCGCGGAGATCGAGGCGTCCTTGCCTTATCCCGTCCGATTACTGCGGCTCTCTCTCCGTCCCGCTCGTTTCCCGAAAATTCGAATCCCGCTAAATCCGCGCGCCACAGAGCAAATCGTCAGACAGAAGATTTCCTCCGTCCTGTCAGTCGGAGTTCCTCAAGTACGAAAAACACACTCGACGGATATAAAGAATGGATCAAGGCAACTGGCAAAGAAGTTGAAACCGTCACGTAGGCTCATTGATCCGAACAAGGCGTACTCATCGCCAAGAAAATTAGGTCGGAAGAGTTCTCGACTCCTTCCCCACTCAAACCTCGATCCATTCGGGGGCTACTGATGAAGTCACGTACCTAGGGTAGGGTCATGAACCTGTCCAAGGTACCCTCCCCAAGGACATCTGTTGAAGAAACTACCTTTCAGTCGACTTGGAAGGGTTCCACTCGACGGACTTGACGACACTCGACCATGAAGCCAACCACTTTCGACCGCCCGGAGATCTCTGATCGATCTGCCGCATAAGCGGTCGGTCATTAAGTGGCTTTATGGCCATCATAGCACTTTATGTAGGGCGTTACCGGTAACTCCCTATCTTAATGTACCTTAATCCTGCATAGCGAAATTTGGAGTGGTGCAGCGAACTGTATATAAGCCACCCCCTCCTCGGTGTAAAGGGTTCGCACCCACAGCAACTCATACGCTTTATGTCTGATCGACCTCCGGGCTCCGAGGCGTGGGGCTGTTACTTCCTCCGAGAAGGGCCTGAACTTCGTAAACATCTTGCGTATACAACTACTCCATAGCTAGGATCTTGCCTCTCCATACCTACCCCCATTCTCTTTGTCAGACTTAGAACCCCGACATCGGCGGCTCCGATGCCATGGAGCTCGTCAACAAGGTCTCCTCTCTCTCTCTCTCTCTCTCTCTCTCTCTCTCTCTCTCTCTCTCTCTCTCTCTCTCTTTCTCTCTCTCTCTCTCCCTCTCTGCGGTTCGACCCGATTTTGTTTTGGGGCTCCTGTTGCTCTGTTCGTGACACTCGTGCATCTCCCTCTCTGCTGCAGGACACCATCTCCCTCTCTGTGTTGCTCTGTTCACAAAGTTCTTTCTGCTACATGGGATAAAACCCCCGGAGGAGTTTGAGAACCCTAAATGCAGCCCCGACGGCCTCAACGCCTTCAAATCTTGGTCTCCAGCAAGCAGCTCTAGGAGATGGAGGTTTCTTGTTGCTCTGCTGTCTGTATGGCTCGTACACCTTGCATTTTCTTCTGCTGCCAGACATTGATGCTTAACTGAACCTTGGGTTTCCTTTTGATGCACAATTCTTGTTGTCAAATTAAATGAAAAATCTGTAATATTTGATATGACTAATTGTACGGCTGTACCAAGTTTCCATGCTTACTTTTCTATGCTTTAAGGTGAAGCATCTCACATCATTTCTGTTCATGTTTGTTTTTCCCCAAGTTTTTGTTTCCAATGCACATTGTTCATGATTGATTCGATGGTACAAGTGATAGAATGATTTATCTAAAACTAATCTACGTATGTGCATTTGTCATGCAGTCGATCCCGAGGACGGTGGAGCTTGACGAGAAGACCCTCCGTCAAGGAAGACCACTGCCTTGGTACCGCCCCACTCTCCTCGCCTTTCACCTTGCCTTGCATGTGTTCCCCTCCGATGCGGTGTTGGCTGACTTACTGCTACTGGCAGCGTTTGTGCCATCTGATCTGATGCAAGTCTGCGCAAGTATAAAAGACACCTTGCATAAACCTCTCGAGACTATTGACATCCCATTATATTCTTACCTTCCACTTATATCTTGAGCATGTACTCTAATATGAGATCAAAATGTATGTATACTTAGCTAGTTTAATTGCCCATAAAGCTGGTACATCAACTTCACCCATGATCATACGTAGCTTTGGATGCTCCACCTCACCATACCTTATCACCATGAATATGCTCAACCCAGGGGTTCCATTCCACTCATGTAACTTTTCAATAGATCCCTTCTGCTTGGCGCTTGCTGATTTCTACCAGTTGCTTTCATGAGCATGCTTATTTGGGTACCATGATGCATTTCTAGCAGACTTCCCATTTCTTTTTCTACCTTCTCCTAATATCTAGCTATATTGTACTCCACATATTATTTCTTGTACCAAGCCACTCATAAATCCAACATGTAGACTAGTGATGTCCAGCCAATGAAAGCTGCCACCACAACCTCTATTTGCATGCATCGTTCTTTGCGCTTGGAAGAATGACTACACACGTATGCATTCTAATGATCACATACATGTATCTAGTTCTCCTCATAAAATATTTGCATGCATGACAAAGCTCCAACACGTACACTCTCATGCTTACTTAGATTAGAAGCATTCTGTACAAGAAAAACTACTATATGCTAGTCTTACTTACACTCTGTGTGTGGGGGGGGGACTCTCCTTTAATTTTCTAGCATGTTAAATTTAACATTCTAATATATTTCTTTGAAACAATAGGCTACCATAACTTGTTTACTTCATTTTTTTTAACAGATGATACATATTGAATTATTCATATTAATCTAAAATAATAACCAAACAACTACAGGATAGTGGATTAGTAGCATGCATGTGTGACTTAGTTTTTGGTGTGTTTAGCTTCCAGGTCATTGTTGTGAAGGCCGCCACAGGAAGGCGTGGAGGATTTAGCACAAGGCCGGTGATCGAGTCTATGGTCTCTCCTCCATGGAAAGACCTAAATTCATCTTGACAAAGAGCACATGAATGGTTTCATAAGGTGTTTAGGTTGTGGAACTTATAATTAGAAGGTTTAGAAAATGTTAGCTGAGCTAACTGTTCACAATCTG